>JAQGAM010000424.1:0-13098 GCA_034697665.1 Nanhermannia comitalis
CGATCTGCGATTGTCCGTTAGGGTCGCGGTTTAAGAATAGAGACCAATTGACACGATCTTCCGCCGAAAACTCAATGTTTTTAAATCAATTCAAAATAAAAATTTAAATTATAATAACCCTAAAAGAGAAAATTAAAATTCATTGGTTAAAGATATTACAAATTAAACCATTAAATAAATGAACTTCTAAGTGGATCAGCCATTAGAAGCATAATTTTTAACCCCTTTTAAATTAAGACATAAATATTCAAATTGAGTGCACGCTTTATTCAAATTTCAATGATTATATATGTGAATGTAATTTTATATTTTGTTAAAATGCATTCTCTATAAAGTATTATTGAGCATACAGGTAATGTAAATTAAATTTTGGAACCCCATTAAAATTTTTGATTTTATAAATCTCGATATTTATGCACAAAATATATGACATAATATTAATTTTTGCGGTCAAATTCGGTATGCTATGCTATATGACTGAAAAACATTTATGGTTTCGGCGGTAACATTGAGTAAAATTCGATCACTGCCGAAAAGGGCATCAGTAAGTATCACCAAAGTAGAGTCATTTCACTAAATTTTTATTTCTATTATATTTAATATTTAAAAAAAAGAGATTATACTAAATGAGTTTAAGAGCACCTTTTATTATTACCTTTTACCTGACCTGACCTTTCTAATTTTATTATATCCACAATACAACTTTTACAAATGAACTTTACAAGACTTTTAGGGTTTTTATGGTTTCGCTCAAACTGCACGGCTACAAAATTTTGGTTTATAAGCTTTTGTGCTGTGAATTACAAATTCAAATAATTCAATTTGAATATTGAATAAAAAGCTAAATTTGTAAACTATTATTACCGTTAATTATCCACATAAATAATCATTTTTATATTTAAATTAGCTTTACTTCAGAACTCACATAACTTTATATAATGAATAAAAAAAACTATACTTAAAAACTGTTAAGCAATTACATTGTGTGCAATGCATTTGAATTTTTCGGACGTTTTTAAATCGAATAATCTTAAATCTATTTATTGCAAAAACATTAAATTTTTTATTACATTACAGAAAGACATCAATCTTTAAATAGCATCATGAATATCAGTAGTGTATGTAGGTAATAAAAATTTATGAATAAGAAATAAAAATTACGAACAAATTACTAAAATTCTTATCTTTATAATTATAAATTTCAGTGAATAATTATTTTAGTTAAAGGAAAGATTTAAGGCTTTATTTTACATTTTATAATAGATCCTTTACTTAGATATTGGATAAATATCTATAGATATACAAAATAGCAATAGATTGTATTTAAAACCTTTTTTACGTTACTAAATTATATTTAACAAAATAAATTAAAATTCTGTACTTTAAATATACAGTAGTTTGCTATATAAAAAAAATTATTGCAAAATTTTCAGTATCATGTAATTTACATGAAATTTTAGTTTTATGCATGATACACATGATATACCAATTCATGAATTTTTAAATTGATTAAAGACAGGAAATAAAGTTGAATAAATAATTTTCTTAATAAATCTCAGGTTAAACAATTATTTTGAAAATTGCTTTTAAGTGTTTGCTTAAATTTTTTGCTTAAATTAACTCTAGGTATTTGAAAAAATCATTTAGTGTTTGACACAACGCTTTGAAGTGAACCTTTCTTATTACTTGAATATTAGACTTATATTAAAGTGTTTTTTACTGTCCCATTAATTTTAATAGCTCTATGATAAAAAAGAAAATTATATTTAGCCTACATCTGAATAAAAGCTAAATTAAATATTTATAGTTTTTCAATTTAGGTAAGACAATCATTAAAAGGATTAGAAGAAGAGAATACTATTATTATTTGCGAATTAGACATACAGTTAAGCTATTACTGACATATTATGAAATCTTAATTTCATGTAACCTTTATTTCCTGGAAAATTCTATTTAATAATTAAAAAATAACATTAAGGAAACACTTGAAACTTAATTTATGACAAACTTTTATTTATTGATTCGCTTTTTACATGTAATTGATTGAAATAAATTTTTATAAAAGTTTAAATTCAATTTAATTTTGATTTAAAACTTTCTTAATGTATATAATTCTAACTTAAATCCGTCTATTTTTACAGGCAGTGGTTTTACTTCTGTATTAAAAATATCTTTTGATTTTAAATCATCTCATTTATTGTGTTGATTTATTTTTTTTGTTCGTCCTCTCAAAGGTCTGGTACTGTTTTTTCTTTTTCACAAATTAGTGAAATGTATTCAAAGTGATAGGACTGAAATGCAGCTGAAATCGAGTTAACACCAAAAACAATTATTATATCCTTAATATTTTGATCGGTCAATGCTCTCTTCAGTTAAAATAAAGTCCTGTATTGTCTGTACTCAAAATATATGTACCAGTACTTGGGTGTAAAAGTGCTTTTCATTTATTGAATTTAATTGACACTTCAATAACAAGGTCTAAACAAACTTAACCTTATGTAAATATATTCATAAAATGCTTAAGAATTTAAACACTGCTAAAAAGGTTTCTAAAGCTTTGTCAAACATTTCAGTTTAATTCAATCAAAACTGAATGTCATTCATGTTAATAAAATTATTTGTTTATGTGTTTTATTGTTATTTCTGGAATTTTAAATTTCAAATTTAATGTTTCAATGGATAGAGTGATTGTGAAACATAACAACATATTGTATAAAAAGTGATACAGTATAATAAGTTACGATTATTCAAATTGAAAATTTTTGGTTGTTCACAGTCCTGACTGCTTTCAAATAATTAATTACTTAACACTTTTATTATGTTTTCGTGCAATCAACTTTTTACATGAATTGAAGCATAAATTTGCCAAAAAAATTATATAAAACTATCATTTTCTGTCTCGTAATTACAGTGACGTCAAAATGTTTCAACAACAAAAAGTTAAACCTCAGTCTAATTTCATTATTTATCTGTTCCAAAATTGCAATAACGAAAGTTTGATTGAATTTAGATTAATTTATCTCTAAATAAATTTTTGCCTTATTTGATAAATTCATTGACAAACGTTAAAAACGTTGAAAGCAAAGTGAAAAGAATCTCAATCATTACGGATTTGAGTCAGAAGTAATTCAATAGTTTTTAATGAAAACTCATTTGAACACAAAATGTGGAAAAATCAATGACTAGAAAACAATCAAAACTATTAACACTTGTACAGTATTAAACGTGAAATGTATTTTTGAATCATATAGTATACAAATAGTAATTCAATTCAAAATGTAATTTACTTTTTTACTAATCAAGTGCTTTAACTCTTTTTCATTGGGTTTCCAAAGTTTTTTGTGTTTATATGTAATTTTAAATTAAAGTTTTCTCTATATCTCTCAAAAGTATCTCTAATTCTTAATTCAATTTACATTTTAAGGTAAAAGTTTGAGGAATTCGACTATGACTTTGAGGACTAGTTTATAAACTTTTTTAGATTTTATGAATATTGAGTAAAGCCTTCTATGGTTTAATACGATAGTCTAGTCTTCTCCCTTTGCTTTCACAAATACCTTATGAGTATTTCTGAAAATTTTTCTATTGGTCTCATATTATTTGCGATTGATTATAATTAAATGCATTCATGTTGAAAATGATTCGTGTCTTTAATTGAATTGAACGAAAAAATGCAAACGTATTCCAGTATTAAAGAAAAAAATATCCAATGAATTAATAAATTAAATTCATCAAAACTTATCGGAAAAAGTAAAAAAATGTGGAAAAGCAATAAAATCTAATCAAAATGTTTTGCACTTTCAATTATGACACTTGAGGTCAATGAAAGTTCAATAGAATTCTATATAATTATATAAAAATTGATGTAAGGAAGCAAAGGATAATGCATTTCGAATAAATGCTGATTTCACTGTAGCATGACTTGAAGCAGACTTCGACTTATAAAATATTTTTATGGATTAATGGTATTGTTGGCATGACTGCTAGCATGTCATGATCAATGGTTTATCAGTTTTCTATTAAGAATCTTCTTTTCGTTTCAATTCAATTGCAAACTTTCAATCGGATAAACCACTGCTTATTGGGTACGAAAATTTGAAACCATTTCAAAGGAAATCACTTAATCAACTGAAGTGCACACAAATAGTTGAAATAGAAATAGTTTTTTGATTGGCTTAAAGTTGGCCCCAAATTGCAACACGAGTTTCAATGAACTTCATGGAATTGTTTGAGACCAGGCTTTACTGATATAAAATTATAATAAAAGCAATGCATTTTCAAGTACACAATAGAATGCTTTACATGAGAAAATTTTCTTTATTATCTGATGGTAAGCATCAAATGTCAAGAATAATTCTCTTGATTTACAGTACGATTTTCGGTTTAATACATCTTTGAAGACTTCCAAAAACAAGTATAGATACGCAATAGAGACTTACCTTTAATTCATTGATCAGAGGTTAGATCAAAATGAAAAAATAATCTGTTTTCAGATCGTATTGTATTAAAATAATATAACAAATGAAAGATAGTACAGTACAAAAAAAATAATTTCATAAAAATTTGAGAACACTCCAGTTCTTATACGTCTATATTTATTCGTATTTGTGGTTAATGAGTGGTAAACATTCATAAATTATAATTGATTTGATATAAATGCAAATATTTTATTCATCGAGGGTTCTATTTTTGAATTAATAATAAGAGCAAGAGATTTAGGATTTTGATACTATTAATAAATTGGATAAAAAATAATTTTTATTTTAATATTATTCTCGTAAATAAAATTTTGAAAAATTTAGTTTGTCACGATTTACTGAGATTCACTCATTATTAATCATGATTTTGATGCCTCGATCTGTTGAATACTAAATAATTGTAACTAATCATTATCTGAGATAATTCATCTCAGAATAAATACTTACTTATCAAATCAGGATATCATGACAACTATTTTAAATGTATTCTCTCTTTGTTTTTATTATTATAGTTCATTAGTCAATATTTTCAATGGTCAGGAACGTCAGTAATACTGTTGAACTAATCAAATTTGACAATTCTTTTGAAATGAGATCTTTGTTATTATAATTGTTTAATGATTAATAAGTTTTAATGATCACAATGTTAGTTAAGCTCTTATTAATTATAAAATACTAATTAAAATCCTAAATATGAATAGATGTCAGCTTACAATT
Source organism: Nanhermannia comitalis (assembly GCA_034697665.1). Lineage (NCBI taxonomy): Eukaryota > Metazoa > Arthropoda > Arachnida > Sarcoptiformes > Nanhermanniidae > Nanhermannia > Nanhermannia comitalis. Next base: position 5,196 of record JAQGAM010000424.1, read on the forward strand.
GTGAATAACGAGTGAATTTCATTTGCAAACAATCGAGTGAAGACTTAGCTTTCAAAATACATACTAAGTTTGTCACAGTTAAAGTCTCATATAAAGGGAATCATTGTTTACACAATACTTATTGTGGGTAACATAGGAAAAAATTGAAAATTCAGTGAATAATTATAAAGAATTAAATGTAGGACTCGTATCACTTCACTTTTGTGACTTCAGCTGAGCTCAAACAAAACTAGTACTTAATTATAATAACTTTACCGCAGCTGCACAGTAGTATTCGCTTACAGTATAAGGTAATTAATTGAGGCTTAAGTTCTCAGGTATTTATTCATTTCAGTCATTTAAATCAGTAATCTTCATCCTTTTAGACGATTGTTGTTAAAAGTTGTGTGGTTCACCACCAACTCATAATGTATATCTTAATGGGATTTAAAGCTATTTAATCCACAAATTGTATTGGAATCGATTGAAACTCCAAATAAAATTTAAAACACTAAATACAAACTTTTTAAATACATTGCTTTTTAATATAGAGGTGATATAAAATTGACTTAACCCCTTTACAATAAAAACTATTAAAGCACCCCATTTTCAGATTCAAATGTCAAAATTAGTTTAAAATTTAAAAATCAAATTATTATTATTAATGGGTAAAGTCTATTAAAAAAACCTTCAAACCTATAAAAAAATTATAATAATAAAGATTCTATTGTATTATTTGTAATAAAAAAATCGAAAAGTAATTTTTTCTCCAAAAGCTCTAAACTTGATTTGATAACTCTTCAAATTTCATTCAGGATAATTAGGAGTCACTTTTCAATGAGCCATTTAAATACTAATCAGAAAAACGCATTTCTATTAATATTTATTATTTATAACAGGGGTTAAAATGTTCAAAACTCAGAAAATATTAGATTTTTTTTATTCCAATGATGACCACCCGCACCCGCAACTCTATTTGAATTGTTAGAATTATGACAGAAATGTTGAATGTTTTGAATAAAATCTGAACCCGAATGTATTGGTTACTTCTAAATTGAGGATGTAATCTTTGTTTTACCTATTGATAGCACGGGTTATATTAGAACATTAAGTTTAGAGAAATCTATTAGATTTGCTTTGATCTGATTGTTTCAAACATAAATTGTCTCTAATTTCGATTCAAGCAAATACTTTTTTCTTATAAATAGTTCAATAATAATAAATGATATGAAATAATGATTTTCTAATGTAGAATATTATTTATTTGTTGAATATTAGTTAAATGAGTTTTATATTTGCTTCAGCCCAAAGATTTTCATGCTCTGAATACAACTATATTTAATTTTGTTATTAATGGATTTATTTCTTTTAAAACTTGTTTTCAATAAGAAGTTTATTACAAGTGTATTATTTCTTTCATACATTAACCATATATTATTCAAAATCAAATTGAAATTAGCGTTAATCACAAAAGCTTTGAAAAAGATTTTTTAAAAATTTACTTTTATAACAAACTTAATAATTATTATTATCTGAATTCACGAAATAATATTTACTCATAATTTTTCAAACCAAAGTACTTTTTTCGCTATTTCTAAATTGAATTAAAGATGTTTAAAAGTAATAATTAAGAAAACCATCTTTAATAATAGTATTAACTCAAGTCAAACAACTGTTGGTTTGATAATAAAAAGTTGTAAGCAATAGAAGTATTGAAGTTGAAGTTTATTATCCTTCAAATACCTAATTCCCTTTTTTCATTCTTCTTTGAAAAGTAAAGTATAATTTTGATCAAAAATGAATCCAATTATTTATTTGAAAAATTGCCAGAAAAGAAAAATTTTAAATGTCTTTTGTAAAAGCCTAGTATTAGTTCAACATATTTGTAAAAAGTATAAGTGGAATGAATTTTTTGAGGAAAATTTTTATTTCAATGAAGTTTGAAAAATGGAAACAATCAAATGACTTTGGACCATTTTAAAAATTTTATGGATTTATGACAGAATAATCGATACATTGAAATCTTATTTGATTTTGAAATAACTTATGTTATATAAGTTATGTATAATTTAAGTGTTCAATAGGTTTCAATTTTTCAACACTGTTCAATGCAAGGCTTAGAAAATTGCAAGTAATTTATGCCTATGTGTCTGCACTCAAAAGAATTTTTAAAAATTTTAATACTTAAGACATATTATTAAGTCATTTAACTGTCTTAGTAGAGAAATGAGACAAAACTTTATGGTTAAAAATTAAATCATTATTTTTTAGTAAACATAAATTTGACCCCTTTTTCATATCCATTTAATTTAGATCTGAAAAGTATTCAAATTCGGTTATACTATAAACTATTTTATGCATTTTCTTAACGTATGCTTTATTCTAATTCAAAAATTCCCACATTTGCATAAATATTAATAGTAAACGCATACAAATCACAAGTTATTCTCATCAGAACTTCAGTACAGAACATGTTAAACAGTAATTGTAGTTTTAATGAAGGAATTCAGGTAAGAATTTTACATTAGCTGTGGGTTTGAATGTCCTCTACTATTGAAATTAAGGCAATATTTATAGTTTTAAAGCTATTATTACATGAACTTGAATAAGCGTTGAATTTTAAAATTTTAAGATAATTCATATGAGTACAGGCCTGTGCTGTGTTGAGGCAGTGTTGAGGCACTCGCTAACTATTGTATGAATTACTGACTTGTACGATATGGAAACTTGTTGATGGCCATCATCTATGTTGCCATCATTTGTGTTTATGATCATGAGCTGCATAAAGGCCAGACTTATCTATCATTTTGATATTCTCATAGTATTCAATATAAATGTATGACTACATCATTAAACTAAAGCTATAATAACAATTATTATGTCAGATAAATGAATTGGCTTTCTTTTAAAGATCATCTGAGAGGTCATAATGTGCACGATATTAAATAAACACTTATTTGAAAATATTTGAGATCCACCTGCTCCTCATTATAATAGTAAATATACATATATTGTAGATTTTGCAATTACTGCTGTGTTACTGTTGTTTTGATGATAAATCTAAAAGTTACTAAATTAATAGGGTTGCAGTATTACATCAATTATACACCAAATACACACATTGTTTGGATAATTGCCTTTTTATTAGTTTTATTTTATGTTAAGTAAAGCAATTGAAAAGATATAACTAACTGTAAGACTATGCAAAGCAAAAATGCATTCATATTATCAATAACTGGTTTCAAATTATAATATAATTGTTTTCATGAATAAGTTTTAAATATGCAAATATACAATTCGATTCGTGCACTACTGAATTCCGTTTTAAATGCTTTAATTAATGATTAATTCCTGATGTTAATGCTTGTCTAATTCACACGCAATATTAGGCACAAAAAACTGATTCAATTCAAAAACTTATAACTTTTAAATCATGAAACACTTTTCAAATAAGAAGGACTTTTATTATTATTTTGACATTTAAAGGACAGATTCAGCAAAAGGAAAACTTTTATGAAAATAGAAGAATGATTAAAAGGAAAGTTGTGATAATTTATATTTCAAAATATTGAATTTCAGCAATAAAAGTGCGTCTTTAAATAAAATTGCAATCTTTTCAAATAAGGGATTAAGTGGATCAACAAAAAAACACAACACAATAGTTGACACTATTTTATGAATTATGAAATATTAGAGTTTTCATAACTCATTAGAGTTACAAATAATCTCTTTGAGAATATTTAAAGTCAGAATATTTATTAATATAGCAGTTTGATTAAGAAAAAAGTTATGCCTGACTTTCACATTAATCACACAAGTATTCAAACTAATGATTCTGATTATGTCCATATTTATGATAACATTCTTTTCGATATAATTAATATAATGCTAATGGGTTTGTATTACAAATTCAAATAAAAAGTGTTATAAAAACATTCTTTTGCAAAAATAATGATGAGTTAATATCAAATCCAATTGAGGTCAAGGATTAAGAGATTTTTCCTTTTCTACTTCTTATTAAAGGATATGAAAAACTTTTCTATAGAAATATTAATTTTAATGCGAATATTCACATCTCATGCGTCCTTCACATTGTATGGCAAATGAATGCATAACGGATGAGATGTGCCATTCATTAATAATTTAAGTTCTTCTTTCATTAGTGAACAAAAGCAATTGATATGAAAACATGTTACATCACATTCTTATTAACTTTGATATGCTTTAACCTTATAGTAATATCTTTGAATATTTCAGATGCGAAATCATGTCCACACCCAGCAATTCCTCTATACTCTCAGATAACTTTGTCTGATGAACAGAATCTCAAGCCTGGATCTACAGCGACGTATAAATGCGATGATGGATATGAACTTTTTGGTTCATCAATAAGGCTATGCAGTAATGAAGGGAAGTGGTCGGGAGAACTGCCCTATTGTGGTAAGAATTATCAGTAGATTTATGAGCCGATCAAATGATTGCTATTATTCAGCAATCATTATGAGCACTGACTTATTCTGCTTCTGTGATCATTTGGAACCTAAACTTTTTTTGCAACTCTTTTTTCAAACACATAATAACTGGCACTTAGCTGTCAATATAGCGTATGGTAAGCCAACTAATCAGTCGAGCACTATTCGTGGCGGTGACTCCAGAAACGCCAACGATGGAGACACCACTACTATTCACGAAAACAAGTACTGCACGGAAACGAAGACAGAGTCGAGTCCGTGGTGGACAGTCGACCTCTTACAGCCTTATGAAATCAAAGTTATCAGAATAGTTACCCGGGCGTGTTGTGGTCATCAGCCTTTACATGATCTCGAGATAAGAGTTGGTAACAGTTCTAATGTTCAGGGAAATAGATTATGCGCTTGGTTTCCGGGAACTTTAGGTGACTATTATTCAAATTATTATTAAGTTATCTTTAAATTATAAGTTTTGCAATACTTATTGTCTGATGTGTTTATCTTAATTTCAGATGACGGCATCAATAAAGATCTTTCATGCGCTGTACCCATTATTGGTAGATATGTCTACATTCAAATGGTTGGCATTGAAGGCTCTTTATCTTTATGCGAAGTTTTTGTTTTTACGACTAAAGGTATGACTAATTCAACTGATTTACATCTTTTCAATAGAAATAGATTAACGTTTTTCTGTGGGTTTTTACATAATTATAAGTTAATTTAAATTTGATATTTAAAAAACTTATTTTTTATTTCCTTGAAATATTTGAAGAATTTTCTCCGGATCGGTGTGGGAATCAAATGGAATACCAGCAGTTGACAAGTTTTAATAAAACTTGTTATGAGTTTCAGACACAACGGGGCGGTTCATTCAGTGATGCTGAGTCTTATTGCAAAGCAAGGGGGGGCTTAGTTGTCAATTCAGTAGTGGATGTGACCCATAACTTCTTATTTTATGAATTGGAAAGAATAAAAAGCAAACTCAAGTCCAAGTTGGTATGGCTCGGGGCGCGTCGGGATGTTCATCAGCATAACGGTCCCAGTTTTCATCGCTCACGAGCTTCTGTCTGGCATTGGGTCAGTGGACAGCCTTTGACCAAATTTCTTTGGGCTGAAGATCAGCCAAATAACTACAACGGCCAACAGAACTGTATTGTACTTGACGGAGGAAGAAAATGGTTGTGGAATGACGTGACGTGTGGTCCGTTATATTTAATTTATTATTTAATAAATTTAAAAAGTTTTATAGATTTGCTTCTTTGCAATGTTATTAACTTTAACTTTATATACCTGTATAATAAATATTTTATTTTCTTTGTTTTTATCGCATAGACTTAGACTATTTGCCGTGGATTTGTCAGTACACGCCTTCAAACTGCGGAAGTCCTGACAAGAACGAAAATTCGACAATCATTGAAAAAGATTATAGGGTCGGAAAAACAATTAACTATCAGTGTCCAGTTGGCAATCGATTAGATGGAGCCGCACAACGAATTTGTCAAAGCAATGGCTTTTGGCAATACTCTCCACCTTCCTGTGCTTTTGTAGATTGCGGTCCACTAACGAATATAATTCATGGCAAAGTTGAATTTGTTAATGAGTCGCGAACAACATTCAATGCCACCGCTAAGTATAGTTGTGATGAAAATTATTCCCTCGTTGGTAACGCTACGAGGATGTGTCTCGGAAATGGTAGTTGGAGTGGAAGTGAGCCTAAATGCCTATACAGCTGGTGTCCTGTCCTAACATTTATACAGAACGGAGCCATTAATATCACAAATCGAACTGAAAACGGTATCGCTTCTTACAGTTGTCATAAGGGACACATTCTTGTAGGAAACTCTTCTCGTATATGTAAATTGGGTGGAAAATGGACTGATGAGGAGCCAGTTTGCAAATTCATTGATTGTGGTGTTCCTATCAGTGTGAAGAACGGACAGTTCAGATTACTTAATGGCACCACTTTTTATAATAGTATTGTTAAGTATGAATGCGATCAAAATTATAGCATAACTGGTCAAGAAATGCGCAATTGTACAGAACATGCAAATTGGAATGGTATTGAGCCGACTTGTAAGAAAATCGATTGCGGCAGACCTGATGTCTTCCAAGGAGTTGCAATATTAAGCGACACGTTTACTGTCCATTCAGAAGTGCACTTTGAGTGCGAACCGGGTCACAAAATGATAGAGGGAGATAAGAAGCGCACTTGTCGTCAGAATGGAAAGTGGGACGGGAGAACTCCTATTTGCAAATGTATGATCAACTATCAGATAATGATTTTTCTATTCAGATCTTCATTATTTTTAAAATATGTTAATCACCTAAAAATCCTTTATTGGAGTATTGTTTTAAATGATCCCTCTTTTTGTTTAGTGGTCGAGTGCGGTCGCGCGCAAACTATTTTGAAAGGAGAAGTCACTTATGTTAACTCAACTTCTTATTTGAATAGTCAGATAATGTACTCGTGCAGTACTGGCTATAAATTGATCGGAACAAAAACCCGTATTTGTAATGATGACGGTCGTTGGTCTGGAACTACTCCTAAATGTGAAGGTATATCAAATCAAATATTTTATGTGCCATCATTGTATATAAGCATGAGTTTTACTAATTCTTGCGCTAAATAGAGATACGGTGTGTTCCGCCTGAAGTACCGAAAAATTCTTCAGTTGTTTACAGTGGAAATGACAGATCATCGAGTGATTCGTTTAAAGTTGGGTCAACTGTGCAGTATAGATGTTCTCTCGGACACATAGTTCAGGGACAATCTCTCAGAACATGTGAATCCATAGGTCTTTGGAACGGAGCGCCACCGATATGTGTTTGTAAGGAGTCAAACGTTAATTGTTTTGAATGAATGCTAAATTATTTAATTAAATAAAAACAGACATAGACTGCGGACTTCCTTTCCCTATCACTTACGGAAAATGGTTACTGAGCAGTAATACAACGTATTACGGCAGTACAGTTGAGTACAGCTGCGATCAAAATTATAAACTTAATGGTCCGGGAAGGAGAATATGTCTCGAGAACGGAACGTGGAGTAGTGTTCCTCCTATATGTGACGGTATTATAACTTAATCATCAAATTTATAATATATTGTAGAAATTGCCTTATGATTAAAATTTTATAGTTGTCACGTGTGGAAAGCCTGAGACCAAGGATGACAAAACAATTGTCGAATCGAGTAGTTTTTCAGTGGGTGGTAAAGCTTCCTATTCATGCATTTATGGGTTAGAACTGGTTGGCGATGATGTAAGGACTTGTCAGTCAAATGGACAATGGAGTGGTGACATTCCTTATTGTAGATGTGAGTTCTCATTATCATTGCAATTAAGTGGAGTACTAGTCAAAGATTATTAGAAGCACTTGTCGCGTCATCATAGGCTTCTAATAAAAATTTTGATCTCCCAGGAAATATTTCTGATGCAAAATGTTGAAGTTGAGCTTT
>JAQGAM010000425.1:0-13094 GCA_034697665.1 Nanhermannia comitalis
TATAAAAGTTTAATATTTAGTTCTTAACGCGTGTTTAGTCTTCGTGAGCCGGTTGGACAGACCGGTAATACATTCTATTTTAGTGTTTCAATAGTTTGCAAAATTTGTGCCATATTTCATATTCTTTATAAATTTATTTTAAATATTGTGTAAATTTATGTAATCATCAGTTATAATACTTTCTGAAGCCATGAATGGATATTATGTATTAAACCTATGCCTCTCTTTATTTTTATTGTTCACTAGCGGTAAGTCAAAAGTTTTCTAACGGTTAACGAAGATTAATGAACAAAAGTTGACTTCAATTTTTGAATCTGCAATATATGTAGTTTACTACTGGTTTACTACTGGTTTACTACTGGTTTACATTTGTGATAACTCTGATCTAATTTAATTAATTAAGATTAATTGATATTTCAAAGCAAATGAACCAAAAAATGATTTATTCAATAATTTTATGTTCAATTCAAGCGTTTATCAGATAAGGAGAGCTATCAATACTCAAATACCAAAGTTTTTTTAAGCTTTCAAACATTTTTTCGATTGATTTTATCTCTGTTTGTTAGAAAGTTTAAATATCTTTGAGGTAAACAGATATATGCGTATATTATTTACTTCATGGACCCATACAATTAGTGAAAACTTTTCCTGAATTTTACATCAATTATGATAATCTTGTTTGTTATTTGTTTTTGATTTTATAATTTTTTTTTCTAAACATCTTTCTTCAGAGCATAAAAGTTACATAACCTGAATGACTAGACTGGAAAACAGTTTTAACTGTATTGCTAAGTGTTTATTTTGAATCCAATGGTCAATGTCCTCATAAAACTAATGAATATTGAAAAAAATTATAACTGTCCACGAATTTATATTTGCAGATTAACTTTATTTTAAAAATCAAATCGTCATAAATACAGATTAAATGCATGAACTGATTCCAAAAATAATCATATTTATAAGTCAGACTTGACTTCAAATTTGAGAATTTTCGTTTCAATTTTCTATTATTACAAAGTATTTATAGTTTGAGAGAATTGTTTGAAAAGAACTTAATCTCCTAGTTATGCTAAAAAGGTAATGAATGCGTCATAAAATTTTACTTTTTTAAACTTAAAATGTTAAAAAACAAACACTTTATTGAAGTAAAGGAAATATTGATTTGATTTTAATTTTTTGAAGCCCTATTTGAAATACGCTAAATATTAATTTTAATACAAAAACTTGTCTTAAGTTTGCCCTTAAGGGTAATGAATAAATTCTATTACCATTATTTCTAAGAATATAAAAAATGATTTATTATTTGCATCTGTTTATACTTAAGAATCAGAACCTTACTGAACAACAAATTATGCAATTTTACAAATTCATTACTAATTACCTGAAAATCTAGATTTTATACAATTTTTTAATTACATAGAAGCCTGAATAGAATAAATTGCTTAAAAATATGTACAATATTTATATCCATTAGTAATTCAATAATTTTTGGGGTCATATTTTTGGTTGAGCTTATCGTATCATTTGATGGCCAAAGATATTACTGTTTCTACAGTTTTATATTTCTTTCATCATAAGTTTCTTTCATAAAAAGAAAATGCTTATTAAACTAGAATTACATAAAACACAACGAGAGTATATTATCTAAATATTGCAAACTTTATTGCAAGCTTTCAATATTAAATCTCAAAATCTACTTCTAATTGATTAACGAAAACTTTAGATATTGACAAATTTAAGATTTAAAGCCCTTTAAAAATAGTTTACATTACATTAACTTTTATATAAAAAATTTGTTTTTATTTATTTAGAAATAGACGGACATTCACTTGTAAAACGTGAAAATGACGAAAACGATGCTGAACTCTGTAAAGGTCGTCCTCCAAGTGAATACTTTCGATTAACCGCAGACGAAGACTGCAGAGATGTGGTGCGTTGTTCTGTTCAAGGATTGCTTGCCTTAAGATGTCCTTCTGGTCTCGCTTTTGATATTGACAAACAAACGTGTGATTGGAAATCAAATGTCAAGAATTGTGCTCAACTTGAAAGTAAGCTTATCTTACAGTTTAGTTATGCTTTTCATACAATATATACCTGTATACTATTGAACTAATTTAACTGAATCGACGATTAGAACCACGTCTTGCAACACCATTACTTGCAACTGATGAACCAATTTGCGAAACTGGTAAACTTGCGTGTGGTAATGGAGATTGTATTGATAAAGAACTATTTTGTAATGGTTCACCTGATTGTGCTGATGGCTCTGATGAGAATGCTTGCAGTGAGTAAAGACCATAATAACATACCTTTCATTTTGATTACACAATTTCTTAATGCAATGCTTTTAAGGAATATTTGGAGTGAAACTAAATTACCTAAAATACAAATCTAAAAAAGCTGATGTCCTAATAGCGTATCACAAATATTATATTCATTAAAAATATACAGTTTAATGAGAACCCCATTTCTTTAGCTGTGGAAAAAGACCCAAATCGTGCGCCACCGTGTGATCAAAGCCAATGTGTTTTACCGGACTGTTTCTGTTCACCCGATGGAACTCAAATACCGGGAAAACTTGAGCCGGCAAATGTACCGCAAATGATAATGATTACCTTCGATGACGCCATAAATAATAACAATATCGATATATACGAGAAAATATTCAAAGAAGGCCGTAATAACCCGAACGGATGTTCTATTAAATCCACATTCTTTGTGTCACATAAGTATTCTAATTATTCTGCTGTTCAAGAAATGCACAGAAAAGGTCATGAAATCGCAGCGCATTCGATAACGTAATGCAATATAATTATAAAGTTTTCTAATATATAACAAAAATTTATCAATTATTTACACCTTATAGTCATAATCCATCTGAGAAATACTGGAGTGAAGCGAGTCTCGAAACATGGGCTAAAGAGATGGCAGGCGTTCGGCTTATTATTGAAAGATTCGCTAATATTACCGATAATTCTATAGTTGGTGTTCGGGCTCCTTATTTGCGCGTTGGAGGCAATAATCAGTTCTTTATGATGGAAGAGCAGGCCTTCTTATATGACTCTACAATTACGGCTCCTTTAAGTAATCCTCCGCTCTGGCCGTATACACTCTACTTCCGAATGCCCCACAAATGTCACGGAAACGGTCAGAACTGCCCGACACGTTCTCATGCAGTTTGGGAAATGGTTATGAATGAATTGGACCGAAGGGATGATCCAAACTTTGACGAAGAGCTTTCTGGCTGTGCAATGGTTGACAGTTGTGCTAATCTCATAACTGGTGACCAGTTTTACAACTTTTTAAACCATAATCTTGACCGGCATTATAAGACAAATCGTGCTCCTCTTGGGGTGTTTTTCCACGCGTCGTGGCTTAAGCTCAATCCCGAATATTTGGATGCTTTCGTCCAATGGATTGATGAAGTGCTCGATCGAAATGATGTATACTTTGTAACAATGACTCAAGTCTTGCAATGGATGCAATCGCCGACTGAGTTATCAGGAGTCAGAGACTTCGCCCCCTGGAAAGAGAAATGTGATGTCAAGGGTCAGCCTCTTTGCAATCTTCCTAATCATTGTCCGATCAGCACAAGAGAATTACCCGGAGAGACCATTCGTTTGCATACCTGTTCTGAATGCCCCCAAAACTACCCCTGGCTTGAAGACCCCACTGGGGACTACTTCGCATTCAAAAAATAATAAGAAGTGATTTTTTCCTAACTTTTATCAATAAATAAATCAATTATTTCACATCCAATGCATTTAAATTATCTCATTATTAGTTTTAAACATTGATTGAGAATTAGTTTTGTTTTAATTTTTATTTTTCGATACCATATGTAATGTATGTTTGAGTTTTATAACAATTTTGATTTCTTAATAAATAAATATGTCGTTAATTGTGTTTTTCATTTTTTGTTTTGGATTATTCTATAATTCTGAGTCAGCCTTTGCTTATTTCGTTTATTTCAAGTTTGTTTTACTCTAAAAATATTACAATTGAGTTGACTTTTAGTTAATTATTATCATTTGATTAAAATATTGTACCGGAAAGTGCGGAAAAAAGCCCAGGGCTTATATGTGGCACTTTGATGTTTTTGACAAAAAATTGGAGAAACAATTACAAGCCCAGGGTTTGTAATCGGAACAAAGAAACAAAGAAATAATGCACTATTTTTAATAATATTTTTAAAATCTTTATTGAAATCCAGAGAAATTCTGTCGATATTTGGATTTCTTGATGTTTTCGCAATACTTCCACCAATTTTTATCCCCAATTATTTTAAGTTTTATATAATTTGTTGAAGATTTTAAGCAAATTATAAGACTTCAAAATCTAATACTATCTGTAAAGGCAGAGTAGTGTTGACAAACTTTAATAGAGTGCACAATAGATGTAAGCATTTGTTTCATTCGCAGAAATATTATGGAGAAAAACCATTTATTCACGTGAAAAGTAGTCGATCACTACATATATATATATATAGTAAACACTTAAACATTTTTAAAAATATTTCAAATTTTTTAAGCACTTAAAACAGTTTTAAACTATTCATTAATTGATTAATAAAAAGTAACCACTGTTTGAATAAATACTCGTTTTAGTAATATTTAAGGCTCGTCAGGGCTCGCATTTTAGGACTTTCGGGTTTGGGCGGGTTAGACAATGTGGCAGAAAATGTCGGGCGGGTCGGGCCGATGATTTTGGACCTATGAACATATCTAATTCAGATTAATGCGGTTTTGTGAAAAAATTTTCTACAAACTCTAGTTCACCCAAAAAATTTTGTATCAAAATTGATGAATGTTTAGATGTATAGAACAGCTAAAAACCAGATCAAGAGGTCTGTCACCAAAGTGTACATATAAGAAAAGATTTAGTTGAAAGCATTCTCTAGTGTCCCACTCGACTCACTATAGATTATGGTTAGCCATCAATTGTTGTTTCTCTGGAAATAAATCCTGCGCCACATCTCTTATGGCTATAGTAATAATATGTGTTTCCTTGAATTCCAAACTGTTTGAGTAACCGGTGCTTCATTTTTTATCCCCAATTATTTTAAATTTTATATAATTTTCTCAACTAATCAATTCATCATTTGTTTCGTTTCGACCACTCGTAGAGCCGGTATTTTTAGGAATACGTTCCAGGATTACCACCAAACTTTCCGGATTAGGTTCAAAAACTTTAATTAAATGCTGTATTTATTACATGTTCTGCTTCTAGTATTGAACTAATATTAAAATGTTTCTTTAATTTATTCAAATAATGCATATGTTGAACGCGTTTATAGTATTTGATTAATATGTACTTAAAAGATAGGAATTGGTTATTAAACAGGAATCTTAAAGAAAAACTTGTTTAAAAGTTAATTTTGATTTCATTTGTTTTTAATTTCACGATTTTGTTAAAGATAATGAACTAATTATAAGGACTGCAAATCTATTACTAAGTCTGTATATGTAAAGGCAGAGAAGTGTGTTAACAAAAAATATTGACCACAAAAAAAACTATTTTCATACATAATTATTCCATTGCATAAAATATCATATGTAAAGCGTGAAAATTATGCTTTAAATTTTAGCAAATTATGCTTTTTTATGCTGTTTTAATTATGCTTTTATGCTCTAATATTATGCATATATACTCGAATATTATACTTTTATGAAAATTCTTATATTTAATGCTAAAGAATTAAGTTTTATAAATTATGTTTTCAAAAAAATTCAATTTCCGGCACTGAAATTAGTCTATTTTTTTCTCTGAGCGTGAAATTGTGTTTTTTTATGCTCCGGTCGAAAATGTAAAATTATGCTTTTGTATGCTTTTGATGACCAAAAAGCATAATATTCAGGCTATAATCATATATATTATATAACTTATAATAATTTATAAGCGTTGACAATTATTAATACAGTTCTCAATAGATGTCAGCATTTGTTTCATTCAGAGAAATATTATGAGAAAAACCATTTATTCACGTGAAAAGTGGTCGATCACTAATTAGATTTAGAAAACATTTAAATAAACATTTTTAAAAATATTTCAAATTCTTTTGTTTAAATAATTAAAACAGTTTTAAATTATTTATTAATTGAATAATAAAGAGTAGAAAAACAAAAATAAATGGTTTTCTCTATTTATCTCTTTTTTGATAAGATATGAAAACAAGAAAAGTGTTTTTAAGATAAAAAAGTAAACAAAAAATGTCTGAAACAGAAAATGAAATATTTTTAGAATATTTCGAAGTTTTAAATGATTTGAAATTTAGTGAAAAATTCAAACAAAACATTAAATTTTTGTATGTTTTCAAAGGTGGATGGTATAAAGACAATGTATTTTTGGTTACAAATGACGATAAATTCTATTGTTTTGGTTATAATAGAAATGGTTTATTAGGTTTTGGTCACGAGAATGAAGTGAACGAATTGACTTTAAATCAAGACTTAAGTCATAAACAAATCATTGATTTCAAGAATAGTTTTAATCATGTAATCGCGTGCACAAGTGACGAAAAAGTTTATTGTTGGGGGGATGTTTAGGGAGTGGAGAGGATGATTACGAGATATATAAACCAGAATTAAATCAATATTTGAGTGGAAAACAAATTAAAGACATTTGTTGTGGTGGATGTCATACAATTGTATTGACTATTAGTGGAGAAGTCTTTTCGTGGGATTGGAATGAAGAGGGACAAATTGGTATTGGAAGTGATGATAATTATGTTTCAATTCCACAACAATTGAATGGTTTTAATGGAGAGAAAGTGAAAGCAATTTCTTGTGGTTCTAATCATTCATTAGCTCTGACAGAAAGCGGACGTGTTTTCAGTTGGGGTTCAAATGAAGACAATCAACTGGGTGTTTCTGATACTTCAATAAAAAAGTCAAATAAACCAATTCTTATAGAATTGAATGAAATAATTATTGAGAAAATAAGTTGTGGTGAAGATCATAATCTATTGTTATCACGTAAGGGAGATATTTATGTGTTTGGAGATAACAGTGCTGGACAACTGGGAACTGGTAATAACGATGAACAAATCACTCCTAAAATGCTGAATATTAAAGAGAAATTCACTGATATTTCAGCGCATTCTCATGAGGATATTTCAATCGCTGTTTCAGATAAAAATGTTTACTATATTTGGGGTGAATGTGGAGAAAAGATAACTGAACCAAATGAAACAAAATTCAAGTCATTTGAAGAGATTTTTGGGAATTGTCTCCAGATTACGAATAAAATCATAAAAATGAAGTATAAAAACTTTGAATACAATCAAGATTTTCAAGAATTAGATTTTATATCTTCGGGTAGTTTTGGAATTGTTTGTAAAGCAATAGAAAGAAAGAGTAATAAAGTTTTTGCCATAAAAAAGATTCCTTTGAATGAAGAGTTTAGAGAAAAATCTTTGCGAGAAATCGCTGTTTTGTCGAAATTGATTGAAATTGAACTCATTGTGAAATTGGAGTCTTTTTGGACAGAAAAAAACTATTATTTGGAAAATGGATTCAATAAGTATTCAAAAGTTCTGAAATCAGATCATCCGGTATTCAATCCCAATAATAAGCATTTATTACACATTCAAATGGAGTTATGTTCATACACATTGAAAGAAATCATTGAAATTCTTAATAAAGAATTGAATCAAAAAGAATCAGAAATAATGAGTCCTTTAGGTTATTGTATTGCAAGTGAATTATTCATTGAAATCCTCGAAAGTGTTGATTATTTGCATAAAAAGAATATAATTCACAGAGACTTAAAGCCAACGAATATTCTGATAACAAATGGAATAAATGCAAGATTTGTTAAAATAGCTGATTTTGGTTTTGCAGTTATTCATGAATTTGAAGGTCAATCGCATACCAAATATAGAGGAACCCGAAAATATATGGCACCAGAAGTTCTACAAACGAGAAAATATGACACAAAAGCAGATATTTATAGCTTAGGATTAATTGTTCAGAAAATATTCAATATTGACATAAATGAGTATTAAATAACTTAAATTTAATTTTAGTGAGTTTTTAATTCAAATTTTTGTCATTTTCAGACCAATTGGAGAGAATTGTGAACACTTGAAAAGTAATTATTCAAATCTATTTAATTGGATACAAAAAATGTTATCACATATAAGGAATTCACGACCAAATTGTGATGAAATTCTAAATCGAAGAAATTATTTTTCCCTCAGTTTAAATGAATTCTTGAAATTGAAAACTGATTTTGAAGTTAATGAAAATATAAAATCAATTGAACAAAGTTTTCATCAGTTTTTTATTCAAAATAAATTGAAAAACAACATTCCAAATTATGAGCGAATTCTTAAAAAGAGAGAATATCCGGAATTTGTTCCGAATGATGACACTCTGCAGACAAAAGCTCATCAATGAATAATCTCTCACTTAATGCAAAGAAGTAAAGACAAGAGCAGTCAATATCCAATGAAACGCCACTTGACTTATCAATATCTAGTTCACACACGAGTCCTACAGAATCGCACAGTCAATACTTAATACCGCCCAATACACAGAACAATGCATACAATAATGAATTTAACGAGAATTATGATCAAGAATTTGGTTTTGTGTTTAATACAATTCCGTTTATACCTCATTCACAACAAGCGACTAATTATTCTCCACAAACCAATCAATACAAAGGCTTTGGAGGACATTCTTCAGAGTCTCAAATAGTAAATTCATGTCGACCGACACAAATGTTGTTCCAAAATTCAGTATCGATTGGACCTCAAGCAGCCCCTGACTTGAGCCAAACAGATCCACATTTTTAACGGCTTCTCTATTACATGATTCTAATTATTTAAATCTCAATTTATGATAAATTTTGAACTTTTTTAATTTCAATTAAGAGCTTTCCTATAAGTGATTCGCAGTTTTTAAGCACATATTTTTCATAATTACTGTATTAATAGTATTTTTACAAAACTTTATGAGGTCATCAATATATTTATAACTTATTTAAAAAATATATTCGAATAAAGCTTAAACTTCATTATCTGCCAAACATTTTTCCGAAGGCTACTCATGAGATGACAACACCGCCAATGCACACAACAATAATATAATTTCAATGAAATAATTTGCAATACCTTTTGCACTGAAGAACTTCAACACCTTTTCTTGTGTTGTTAATGAAGAATAACCTCAATTTCATTCTTCAAAGCTTGATAAAATCAAAACACAATTAATATTTATTGTAAACCTTTTCATTTAAAACATTGTTTCAGGAAATAAACAAATATTTAGTTAATTTACTTTTCAGCTCAATATTGAAATTTTATGCATAGTTTAGAAAACATTTAGAAAATAGTTTATTGTTATAACGAAATTGTGCTTTAGTTTAATTGATTTCACATTAAATCAGTAAATATTATGTTAAATAATTTAATGCATGATTTTGTGTGAGACCAAGTGTCAGATAATTTATAACTAAATCCTGATATGAATTACAGGTACAGTACAGTAGATATCGTTTCCCACTTTTCATTTAATATCTAATAAAACAAAACTTTAAGTGTATTTTATCATAAAAAAGAAATAGCATTTGCAAAAAAAATTTATACAAATTATTTGAAATTTAGGAGAAATCCGGAACTTATTAACTAATAATTAAATGCAATTTCAATAGAGATTAATATAAAATAGGGTTGAAATGAGGCAAATAGGGCTTCAAAAACACAATAATTTATTCACTAATGAAAGCTATACTTCAGTCAAACTTTTTGCGGAAATGAGAAGTTAAGCACACATTAAAAATCAGGTTAAGTCTCATTTTGAACATTCAGATGTCGCTAACAATGGTCTAAATCTGAAACTATGCATAAACTATACTTTGAAAAAAACTTTTCCAATACTACTTCTTAATTAAAATACAGTAAAGTTTTTTGCCATAAGCTCTTATGAGATGCCCATAAGAAAAACAAATGAGTAAAACAAGATTCTTATCAAAACAGTTGATATATAACTAACACTTTATTTAAATCGTGAACTTATAAAATGATTTTTTAAATACAGCTCTAAACAGAAAATTAACAATACTATCGGTTTTGCAATAATTGCTATTTAAATATTTCTTATTTGAAAAAACTTTTTGTGTAAATCTTTTTAAATTTCTATACAAAAAATTCTTTTGAAAAATCATGAATACAGTGATTACCAGTACATGAATTGGAGATTTAGTTAAACATTTACACCAATAGTAGGAAATATACTGTTCTGTAATTTAAACAAAAGATAAGATCTCTTTCTTAAAGCTGGTCTAACATAATATCTTATCTTTTAGAGCATGTGTTTTAATATGTTTTTCTCTATTTAAATATATCTTAAATTTTTTGAATATAGCTTTTGAAAAGCCTCTAAAGTCACGCTTTAATTCAAATCTTTTTAATCATTTAAAGTGATCGAAAAAAATTAGACTTAAGTTAAAAAAAACTTTTTAAACTTTTAAAATAATTCTTGTATTTCATAGAATTTATGTTCTAATTATAAGACGATTTCTAAGAAGACTCATAATTAATACAGATTTATATGAAATAAAAAAAATTAATAATTTAAGTAATTATTAATTCTTGAATTCCTGCGATTATACAAATTGCATGTCATTTGAATTGCATTCATGTCTTGCATATCAAGACTATTATTCATAAAAGGCTTGACTTTTATATTGCATAATAATTACATATAATTATTAGAAGCCATAGATTGTACTGAAACGAACTCCTGATTACCCAATGTATTGCCGACTGCGATAACTAAGTCTAACCATATTTTGATTAATCATGATATTTGTCTCGAGTATTAAAAGAAAAATAAGTTTTAATCAAAAACAAATCCGACGAACAAAATAGTTTTGCTCTTGAAATGACCGGAAAAATATTCATAAAAAAGCAGTCAAACAAAGAACAAGTCAATGATGAAAACAAGAAACTGATATGCGATAAGTTCAAGATTAAGACACAAAAAAACGTCAATTTTTTTATTCAACTGCTCGGTTCTTAAGGCCTAAGACTTGACATTTCAAGAACAAGGCTTTTATTGCTTAACAGTTCAGTCATTTGTAAAAAACATTTTATTTTTCTTTTGTTTATTCAAAATATACTTAAAAAAGATAACTTCAAAAGTATATAATTGATTGAAAAGCGAGACCAAGAGTTTAAACAGTATTTTTTGACATATCTATCAACATATGTATTGTGACATTTCCACGAAAAACATAATCCCGAGAAAACTGTTTTTAAAAGCCTGGACCGCATGTGTGCCCTTCTACTCGACCACTAACTGTTTGACTAGTTTTAAAGGGCAGGTGTTGTGTATGCTTTGACTCTTGTATTTGTTATTATTGTATAGACGCGTATCACATATGCGGCCAATTTTTAAAAGTCCAGAGAATCATCTGTAGAGCTCTGAGGAATGTTGTTATTGTTGAGAGAGTGAGGAGAAAGAGATGGGGAATCGAGAGTATAGCTCCCCCTTAGCAGCAAACTTTAGCAACCAATCGGTGATGATTCCGGAGCTGGTCTTTTGGGTGCGAACGAGTTCAGAAAGTTGAGCGCATAATAACTCAGTTTATTTATATGTTAAAAAAACATATTTAAAGCTCTAAAACAGAAACAAAACTTTCTCAATTAATGCCGAATTCTGTAAAGTCTTCATTCATCAGTTGCTTGCCTCCAAGTTGGTGGGGACGGGCAACACCCTTCGTGAGAAAGTCAATATCTATGAGCCGGTGGGGATCTGGCCACGGCACCACGACACAGTAATGGTATGGTTAAATGATCAGCTTGAATGGGGGGACGGTTGGACCCGAGCAGGCGGTGATGGCAGGTTGGCGAACAAGCAACAAATCAGAGCAACATACACATGTTAGTGTTGAAGGCATTCCAGGTCTTTATACCAAAAATTCCGCCGCAAGGCAGCTGTAGGCGATGGCCAAATGATGCAGCTAGAATTTAAGTTTTACACCTATAATCTCAGACGCAAACGAGCCTAATATTGCTAAAGAAATGCTCTTAAGATCTTCTAAACTCAACTACTTCGCCGAAATGTTGGGTTTAAATAAAAAACAAATGACATTTAGGAAAATTAGTGAATCGCTTTCAAAGATTTTCCAAAATTGTCACTAGAAGATCTTAAGTTCATATCACTGGGGTCTTATAGTTTAAAGCTAGCTCCCTTTTATATCTCTGAAAAATGTGACCCAGAGTGACAGTTCGAGATCCATTTACATAGATACGTTGGAAATCTCGAAGCTTTCAAATTATAGCGTTTGAACCTTTACTGATCCGCGGGCGGATCCAGTCCAGGCCCTGGGCCCATACAAAATATTTATTTTACATTATATGACAAATCATTACCTGGTGCCAAGTCAATAATAGAGCGTTATTGTCAGTGTCTTTCGGGTGAGCAAACCGTTGGTTGTTGTGCTAACACAGTGTCGGTCATTTGGTATCTTGGGCTTGGCAAACATCTTCCTAAAATACCAAAACCAGCGAATAAAAATAAAGAAATATTGAATGAATTATTCGTTGGAACTGATGATGACGCTTTTTAGGTTTTACATTATTTTTATTTTTTTTATTATATACACGTTAGATTTTAAACTAGCATTTTATTTAAATTTTATTTATAGTATTATATGTAATATTTTTTTAGCCTTTACACTAACAAACTTTTATCACTTTAAAGCTCTTTTTATTTATTAATTTTAATAATTGTTAGTTAAATTATTTTATAACTAAAATACTTTGTTATTCATTTAAATTATGCCAAAAAATTGCTATTTTGTATGTAAAAATTTCAAAGTGCTGCCCCACCGCCCCCCAGCGGGTTCAAGTCTAGAGTTAAGCTTTTAAAATAATCGGCATGTTATTACCTTTAAAATGAGCCAATATTCGTTTTATTATTCAGACGGGAAAGCACCGAAAATAATTTTCAAATATGTCAGTTTCTCCAATAGGGCCCATTATAAAAATAATTTTCAAAGTTGAATATCAGGTTTTCCCGTCGGGATATCAGAATGATATTTGGGAGGTTATTGAGTCGTAGGATAAGCTTTAATTTAACCAT
>JAQGAM010000426.1:0-13091 GCA_034697665.1 Nanhermannia comitalis
AAGAGCTTACTGGCATTGATGATTGTAAACTTTGCACTGTAATAATGATAAGATAAAGCTATCATTATGTTAAGTCGGCGCTCGTTTTTTCATGTTAGCATTTTTTTTCTCAATGGTCTAATAATTTTCATATCTTACCATTCAATAGCATTATTCGAATGGTTGCCAAGCGTTCACGTTATCCTAACTGTAGATTTCAAATATTTCCTTTATATTGTTGTCGGCATTTTCCCAATGATTTATTTCTGTTTAATTAATATGTTATTGTAATTCAAAAAATGACTTTTCTTGATAAAAAAGTCTTTATATGGATTTTGTGTAACATAAAATTTCCAATCACTCAACATATTAAATGTTCAATGCATTAAAGCGTTTCACTAATACCTATACTTTAATGTTTGCATTTTATTTGGTGTATTGCTTCTCAATGATAGCAATTTTCAACAATTTAAACGGTGCCAAAAAAGACATTTTTATGTCGCTTTTCTATTGCAGTCTATTGTAAATCATGTACAATAAAATTTGTTCATTCTTTAGAAATGCAAAGCATGCAAAGTACACAACTTCTACATGTATGCAAAGTAGAGGTAACGCCAAAAAATCAAAGAATTGTAATTTTTATTGATATACGTCAATAATGAAATTAAGTACTGAACTATCTTTCTGATGACCCAATTTAATCATATAATAGTTTTACAGTTAAATTTATAACACAATAATTATTGTTCAACCTTTTCAGCTATAGCTATAATTTTTATCATTCAAATCAGATTCAAATAATTCAATTCTGAAGATCTTAATCTCATTTTTATTATTTCGCATATTTATTATCAAATTAAAAGTTGTATAAAGTATAGCAAAACTTTATAAATTCGTGAAAAATAAAGCAAAACTTTAATGCAAAAATATACAGACCATAAACAGAGAACTTATAGTAATGTCTTATGAATAAAGCGATTCTTTAAGTTAATTTCCTAAAAGAGAAATATTTTATTTTTTTCTTCTACAGTAAATAGTTTTCATATACAGTATTCCGAGTCATAGACTGTCTCTAATGGAGATTAAAAGTTAAGATGATTTCGTATAAAAATGTATGGCTTCAGCTTAAAAGTTATTATCTAAAAAGCACGAAAATTGCTGAGCAGCTCATAAGATAGCCCTAACAGCCTATAGATACTGATTCTTACAATAAGAAATCATCATTTTCATAGTGGCGTAGACTTTATTATAGAGTACAGAGTATATTGACTTTAGAAAACATACACTAATGGTTTCGAGAATATAATAAAAGCAAAACAAAAAATAAAATAATACATATATAAGATCGAGATTTAGTCAGAGAGATGGTTAAGCTTTTCTTGCAAAAGGAATTTATGCAACAGTAGAACATAAATAAGTAATCATTAGTGGTTTTTGAGTTAACTTAAACTTAAACTCAAATTAATTATTTTCTGAAACTTAAATCTAAACTCAAAATAAATTTAGATTTAAATAAATGATATTTTGTAAAAAAACTTATACTTAAACTCAAACGAATTTTAAAATTTAATTATTTGAGTTAAAGTATTTAGATTTAAATGTAACCTTCCATAGAGATAAAAGATTTTCTTAGAAATACAAGTACGCTATCTTTATGCACACATGTATTAACCTAATTAAGCCACTAATAACTATTACATGCCATGTTAATTTAGCGAAAATTGTTTAACTCAAACTAATAGTGATGTAAAAGCAATTCTTTTGTTGAAATTAGATTTAAGATCAAAGATATTGTAACTGAATGTAAATATTTATTAGTGTCTCAATTAAAATGAAAAACTATAGATATAAGTAATTTTATCCGTTCAAAGAAATCAATTTTAAGCAAAGGATATCGACTTAAACTTAAACTCAAATAATTTAAAATTTTAAAAACTTTAACTTAAACTCAAACTCAAATTAATTTAATTATATTCAAAAACTTTAACTTAAATTAACTTAAATTTAAAATAAAGTTTCAAACTTAAACTTATACTCAAATAAATTCAAAATTTGTAACTTAAAAAGCACTATTAATTATGAACATTATGTACGCCTCTAAAAGTGATTTTCTTAATAGCTTTTGAGAAAAGTTTTTAAGTGACTAAAGAAATCAATATATTTATATGTATTCTAGAATTGAACAAATTTCAAGTTCCGTGACTTCAAAACATCCAAAAAAAAATTTGTTAAATGTGAGACTCAGTTATGACAGGCATTTATAATTTTAAATAACATAGCATTGGATGCAATCCATTCATTTGGAAGCATTAGATTTCTATTTCAAGATAGAAAGAGAGCACAATATAACAAACTTATTGAAGTCCTCCTCTCGTGAGGATATACATCATATACATGCTCTCCAATGCATGAATGTATGTATAGATTTGCAGTGTTTTACTCTTTATAAAGTACAAAGACGTAAGTCTAGTATAATTTCGGAATAAGTAGATGACTGACTGCTTGTATAGGTTTTTATGCAGTATTAAAGTCAGTGCTAAAGAGAGTGAAGCTGTAAAACAGGGGGCAAATAGTGTGTGGTTGCTATTTGTTAGGAGAAAAGTATGGGTTATCCTAAAGTTGTATTTGGCTGTATAGCAAAAATATAAAGAGGAAAATATAGCGACTGTGAGAACCAGTTTTCATATTGCAAACTAACACAGCAGTCAACAGACACAAGACATACACACATAACAAACACATGAAATGGCTTTTAACTTATGGTCAAGAAATGAAATGCTAGTGAATTGTGGAAATAGTCGTCCAACTCCTTGATGTTATGCCACGAAGTGATTCATATCTTTCATTAATATTATATTCATATATGTCTTCAGTTTATTGTTTGATAATAACTGTAAAGACGTTTGGTTTATAAAAATGTCAATTCATTTGTCTATTTTGTTGTCAACTGTATTATCAAACTGTAAGTTAAACCCATTTTTAATGGTATTTGTATTCTATAGTTTTCTATAGTTTTCTTATCGAAACCAAATTTTTGAGTTATCTGTAACAGGATTTTGGGCTCAATTTTTTTGTTTAGTTTTTTATCTACTCTTTTACTTATTTATTGCCATCAAATATAATATAAGTTAATACCGAAAAAGCTGTTATTTATTTATAGCTTATCTCGTATTTATGCCAAAGATTATTATTTTGTAAAACTTTTTTATAATAGACTTTCTATTTGAGTGACTATTAATCTGAGACTCCAATCAAAATAATGCAAAATAAGTTTTTTTTGCTCAAAAAATGAATAATAACTGCCTATTAATGACCGATATTTGAAAAGTCACTCTTTATTTAATTAATACTGATTTCAATTTGTTTAATACAATAAAATTGTTTTATGTTTGATATTATCAGACAATAGGCCGTAAACTGAAACTCAATTTTTTGGGATAACATCTGCGCAAAGCTTTTTGTGCAAAAAATGTTTTTCAAAAACTTATATTTTAGCTGAAGTCACGAGAAATATAATTAAATGTCATTACTTTCAAACGCAAGGATTTGTTGAGCGAAACATAATTTGTTATTTGGTTGAAATGTTTGAATGTTTTTCTACTTTTAATGCAATGATAATGAGATTTGTTTTAATATAATCTCAAAACAAAATAAAAAACTCCAAGTATTTAAGCATTTAGTTTCCTGTTATAACATATGATAAATGAATGCATAAGAAAAACAATAAAACTTAACTGAAAAGTAAAAACTATTAGTTTAGCGAAAATTCATGACTTCTCTGAAATTACTTTTCAAACAATAAAAGTTTTCAATAACTAATGAATTGAAACCTGAATTATAAGCTGAGAAAAATGTACATTTTTTCTAATGTATAAGTAATAGCAGTTAATAATTTGTGTGTTGTCATCATTATTGCTAAATAATAGTATAATATTATTTTGAAAATAAGGTCTTATGAAATAGGAGTTGAGTTCTGGTGTTTAAGTCATAATTAATTCTTAGTCACAAATTCTCGTTATAATAATTAACTAAACAGTTTAAAAAGGCATAAAAAGCTATGCAACCAGTGTTTGCTTTTCTAAAAGATAGCTTTAATTTGAGGGTTCGTTTGAATTATGAAGAGAGAGAGAAAAAATAAATAGTTATATAATTAGTCAAAGAATAAATGATCTCAAATGGTATATATATTTATAATTAAGTCCTGTCGGAGTGAGCCTTCAGTGAAACAGCTATAAGAGCATAACTTATATCTTGCTATCCATGCTATCGGCACATCATTATCAGTAACCATTACAATACTAACTAAAAGATAGCGCAGCTTATGGTATGACTGCGAAAATCTCTTTTCTGGGTGGAGACATACATGCATTTAATATCTGCCAATTCCTGCATATCTCTCCTCTCCTTTCTTTGCTGATAATGTAAACCATTTGGTGAAGTGTTAGGCTCTATCAGAGACTATGAGAGCATAGGTCGCAATAGTGATGCGATGACAATGAAAACTTGTAATCAAATCATTTAAAGTCAATCTAAGAGTTTCCTTATTATGCAAACCACCGCTTCTTCGCTTATCATTTCTCTGTCGCCACCAAAGGCCTGACAGCTATACATAACATACAAGTAATTGAATGCATTGAATGCAACTTTTTTCTGACTTTTCTCTCATTATAGTAATAATAAGATTACATTAGAGTAGAATTGAATGTTTTTTTAATCATTATTTGACTTCTTTTGCAGAATAGAAATGCGTCGAAAGCGTCGTGTCTTGTATTCAAACAGAAGTCAGTGAATGGATGAGTAAAAAAAGTTGTTTCACTCAATCCTCTCAACTAATCATTTAAATAGAATGTGTTTTGTCATGTCTTCAATTATTTTATTCGCAAACTTTTTAAAAGACATTCATTTAGAAACTTAATAAAACGTCAAATCATTCATCACTTCAAATGGTTTTAATGAGAGCCTCATTAATGTCATATTGTTTGAAGTCATCATCATTTAGACCGTTGTTATTAAATACCATTTTATACGCCATTATATTATTATTTATTATCAATCGTACAAATCATGTGAACAGTGAGATAATTGACGAAACTCTGACCACAACGACAGCGATAAACAGCCAATTACTAGATAACGATGAAGAAGAAGTCCCAACAGACCCGACAATCAGTACAACAGAGACAGAGTCGAGCTTTTTATTCACAAGACAATCATATAATGTGTCCATACCTGAGAACTCGTTCGGCAAAATGTACGCCACATCCACAGAAAAGATGGGCATTTATATCACAGATCCGGCTCTTGTTGTTCGATATAAAATAGTTGGCGGCGATTTCGATAAAATATTCAAAGCTGAGTCTAGACATGTCGGCGATTTCTATTTTCTTCTAATTAGATTACGGTCTGGTTTTAGTAATATTCTTAATCGCGAATATCGCGCCTCTTATGAGCTCAGAATTCGGGCCACTATTACTTCCCTCCGAAACGATGCACTCCGTCTCAAATCTAAAGCTAATGTTTATGTGACTGTTACTGATAAGAATGATTTGTCCCCATTTTTCTATCCCGAAGCCTATGATGTTAGTGTTCCTGAAGATATTCCTCTCGATAGCAGTATTATTCGTGTATCAGCTGTTGATCCTGACGTTGGACTTAACGGTGAAATATATTATAGTTTATCAGAAGAGTCGCTCACCTTCGCCGTCCACCCGACTATGGGTATCATATCTGCTACACGTCCGCTCACTCTATTATCTCATTCAAATCCAAATCGTCCACAAACTCATCAGTTGACAGTCTTGGCTAAAGATCGAGGTATTCATCATTCAGATCAAGTGCTCGAGTCATCCAAAGCTAGAGTCACTATAAATGTAATCCCTGTTAATAAACATGTGCCGCGAATTACATTCAAACAACACACTTCTCTATCAACGAGATCGCCATCAAATCCCATCTACGCTGTTGTTCATGTGACCGATGATGACGCGGGTTCTTACGGACAGATCTGTTCTGTGACTATAGTCGATGGCGACGATCTTCATCTGTTTGGAATCACGAACTCATCCTCTAATGATTATAACATCGAACTTGTGAGGCCTTATATGAACGAAAGTGCCACCACTTCTGTATTTAATTTAATTATAAAAGCAATAGACTGTGGCGGAGCTTTCGCTACTCAGCCCATTGTTGTTACTCTGAATAGTGCCAAAACCGGTTCTCCACATTTCGATTCTGATCATTATTACATAGAAATACATGAGGTTTCGCTTATTGGCACTCAAGTTATTAAACTAACGGCAACTGTTCCTCAAGTAAAAGGTGACCTCAATTTAAGGTACCATATAATTGATGGCAATTATGATGATGTGTTTGGCATCACAAGCAATGGTGTTGTTTTCACTAAGAAGTTGTTAGACAGAGAAACGCAATCAAAATACATGTTAGAAATTAGTGCTCAAATCGGATCCAATCGTATCACTAGAACTCAACTTCATATCAAACTCATAGATGATAACGACAATTATCCGATTTTTAATATCGAAAAATCTCAAATTTCAATTGCAATTAACGAAAACAAACCCAATGGCAGCTCAGTATTTCGCATCACTGCAAGTGATCTCGACTCTGGTGACAATGGCTTAGTTACATACGAGTTGTCGTCACCATCAGGTACTTCATTACCATTTACTATCGATCATTCCACTGGTGAGATAAAGGCAATTAAGACATTGGACTATGAGACAGGACCACATCACTATCAACTACTTATAAGGGCTTCTGATTGGGGCGAACCCTTCAGAAGACAAACACAAATTTCACTCAATCTTACTCTAAAAGACGTGAACGATCACAGACCACAGTTTGAGAAGAACAACTGCACCGCTTACATTCCAATCGACACCAAGCCATGGACTGAAATTATGACTTTTTCAGCCATAGATCTCGACGAAGGAAGTATTGTCTCATATAAAATGTTTACTCCAAATGCTGAAAAATGTTTTAATTTGAACGAAAATACGGGTATTTTAAGGCTGTCGTGCAATTTGAAGGATGAATTGGATAAGAGTTCAGCACTAACTGATACCACTTGGACGCTATCCATTTCAGCCACTGATGGCCACTATTTTTCTGATACCTCATACGTAAAGATTGTTATTGTTGACGATAATGACGGACTCATTCGCAATAAAAGGACTGCAAAGAATAGTATTTTAGTTGAATGTAATGAATTAGCAGTCGCTCAAAAGGTTATGTTTATGATTCAAAGACATCAAGAAAATGAAATTCATTACGATTCTTTGGAACATATTTTGACGGATAAGTCATCCAATGTTTTGCAAAAGCATAAAAACAGAAGACCTGAATTCGATCAAAATATTCCGAAAGAGATATATATTTCTGAAAATCTGGAAAAAGGAACCAAAATAACCACTTTTGTGGCTCATGACGGCGATAATGGATTCGATGGTCTGTTGATTTGGTCATTAAATTCTCACGATATCGACAATAGAAATCATTTGAGCGAGAAAATAGTCTTCAATATCGACCAATTCACTGGAGATCTATATGTCATCGATGACATTGATTATGAACAACATTCCAAATATAAGCTTAACGTCACTGTTTGTGATTTAGGTAAAGAACAACTTTGCGCTAATCATACTATAGTTGTCGTCGTCGAAGACGTTAACGATAACAGTCCTATAGTTGAAAACTTTGTATTCAATGTATCGGAGTCTTCCTCTCCCGGATATATAATCGGACAAATCTATGCCACTGATGAAGATTATGGCAATAATGCTATACTACAGTACTCACTGAAGGGATACAGAGATGTATTCGCTGTGGACCATAAGAACGGAACGTTAACTCTTGAAAAACATTTAGACAGAGAGGATATAAGTCAATATATTTTATATGTATCAGTGCATGATTCGGGTTCGCCCTCTCTTACCTCAACTTCAATGGTTACCATTCATGTGAACGGTATGTCAATGTTTACTATAATAATAATTGAAAATATTTTTGAGTGAATTGCTGTATAATCTTATTTTACTTATGTTCAGATGTGAACGACAACCCGCCCCGCTTTCATGAAAGCTCATATGTTTTTAAAGTTCGAGAAGATATGCCAATTGGTTCGCGCATTATGAAAATCACGGCTTTTGATAGGGATGAGGGAAAAGCCGCTAAAATTCATTACTCAATCAATAGTAATAAGTTTTCAATCGATGAATTGACTGGAAATATAAGAATACGTGAGCCGCTAGACTTCGAGGAAATGCAAATATACAACATTACAATCATAGCCAGAGACGAAGGAGAGCCTTCTCTTTCGTCTATTGCTTCCCTAATTATTGAAGTTGAAGATGTGAACGAAAATTATTTTGCGCCTAAATTTCCAGATATTGTCGCAACGGCTACGGTAGGCATCACTTCATTTTACGGCTTTAATCAGAGAAATTCTCTGACATTGTTGAAGCTCATGCGGTCTCACCTGAACATTATTTGTTTAGACCATCAGTTAGTGGTCTATTTCTAAAGTTAAACATTAGTTTGTATCAGGAGAGAGACAACTGTCAGATAATTTTTTAACTAAAGCCCAATAAATTAAATTTGAACACAAGTTTTTAATTCATCAATTATTTTAAATTTAGGTAAAAGAGAATTTACCGGAACGGACTTTTTCGTTTAATTAGGTATAATATTTCTATAGAGTTATTGAAGTGAATTTCCTTTATGGGAATGAAAAAGAAAAACAGAAGAAAGAATAACATTTTAATTTTTTATTGAATTACATACTGAATTGTATTGAATTGTATTGAATTGTATTGTATTTTATTGAATTACTGAATTACATATTAATGCATAATGAAACTCATTTATATCTATACTTCACTCAGCGGTTTACTCATACTTTATTCAACAGAAAATATTCAATATTTTTTAATCACTTAGCCTTCAAATTGGAAAAAGCTCAATAAAAGTGAGATTTAAACATTCGATACTATTTGAATTAATGTTAAACTTGAACACGAATGATAAAACTTTAAATTGTTGTATAATTAAAAATTATAATTAGTTGGGACCAGAGCTGAACATATGCTGGCACTCAGAGAGCAAAGTTAAGGATTAACGCTCATAAAATCATATTTATTTCACTTTTAAATCTTTAGAATTTAAACTAAAATCTCTTGAGTTTAAGCTTTTTTTGAATTTTATTTTCAATTTAAGTTTGAGTTTAAGTTTTTTAAGAAACAATTTTTCCTTTGAATATTTTTAAGTTTAAGTCTCTGCAAAAAAATATTTTAATCAAGTTTAAGTTTTGAGAAACTCAAACTCAAAATAATATGAGTTAAACTCAAATGTTTACTCAAAAAGCACTGTTAATATGTGAAAATTGTTTATAAATATTGTAAATAAATGATAAAACTTTTTAGAATAAACCAACACTTGATTTTTAAAATTTAGCAGAATAATTAAATTCTTAGAAATTGTTAGAATTTGAGTTAATTTCATTTCTAGGAAATCACGGAAAACTTTTATCTTAAAAAATTTTCTCAAAAATTTGATTAGTTTTTAACTACACCTAGATTTTTGAGTAATGTTAGTTTATTACCCCCAAAGCTATACCTAGTTCTGCACTGATTCTTGAGTTTTTGAACACAATTGTTTCTCCACATGTGCCTTGAGATTTGTTCCAAATCATAACATATTAACGTTCAGTATACAAGTATTTTTCTAAATAGAATATGAAGCAATTGAAAACTTCTTACTAAGAAAAAAAAGTTGCAATATAATATAATAATAGCGGTCTCTTTTGTTTTTACGAGTTGAGCGCAATTTGCGAAAGTAAATTAGCGGAAAAGTCCTTATCGGTGAAGAACAAGCATGAATTCATGTTCTTTGTTGTGTACTTTATTTGTGCTCATAGTTTTCTAACGTATCATAATATAAAGTACTGAATCATTTATTGTTTTTATGAATACTAGAATTTGTTTCAACACCATGTGCATAGCATCTCATTTCATTAATATAGTTATACCTCTCAAAGAATTCTAACACTATTAAGACTTACTGTACTTTAGTAATAGACGTTGCGTTAAATTAGATGTATTACAAGTCTCTCATTATAAGTTATGTCTTACGTTTACAATGATATACAATAGAGGAACTCCTTTAATACCATTTCACTGCATATGTTTTAGCATTACTGGGAAGAAATGAACGATTCGTTTAATAATTTAATTATTACCACTTGAAAATTGCTTATATTTCACACAAATATTTGATAAAAAAAATTAATATTCTTCATAACATCGTTAAGAATTTTGAATTGAGAATAGTTGCGCAGTAAAATTATAAGTATAGGGTGTTTTAAAAGTCAGCTTCTTCAATTAACAATAAGGGCCCAACACATAAAAGCTTAGTTCAATGATTTTTTAGCAAATTCCTAATGTATTTGTCTCTAATTCTTATTTGATATAAAGGAAAACTATTCTCAAATGAAAATGACTTTTAAAACGAGTATACTGTCACTGAATTTCATTGTTACACCGTATGCCACTTTTCAATTGTTTCACTTTGTCAAGCAATATGCAAACAGTATGAACTACAGATTCTGTACTCCTTTTGAAGAAACCCATCAGTGATTTTTTCAGTGGGAAAATGTTTTTTCATGTAAAATCCCTCAACTAAAATATCAAACCTTTAAAGCAAAATATAATTTAGGGATAAAACTAATTCCTAAAAAACGAATCGGCTTTCCTTATTGGCAGGGATATTATAGTTTATCGCTCAGTGGGTTTCTTCTAAAGAAGCAGAGAGATGAAACCCCGGGAATGTAAAAAATATTAAATGTTACTGTATTGTTATATAAGTAAAAATATTAACTCTCCTTTTTAGCAAAATTAAGTTACTGTATATACTTTAATATATTGCTAATTTTCATATTCAAACTCTTATAATATTTATGTAAATAAGGTATGGTATGTCTCAAAACATGATTTTATCGATTTTTCATAATGAAAATTTGAGGCATTTAAGAATACATGGTCTCATATTTTATGTTTCATTTATATTAAATATGTATTTTGCGAAAAAATAAACTCAAGTCTGGCACATAACTAAACGGATAATTAAAAAATTGTCAAATTTATTCTAATAGTTTAATCTTCGTTTGAATTTAAGAATTTTTTTATTCACCATAAAATCCAACTAACTTTTAAAGGTGTCATTTTCTGGTTATTTTATAATTAGTTTAACTGCTTTAACTCAAAATGTTATTTTCTTTCCTTTTATATTTTTTAAAAATTTATATCAATAGTTTTTTTCTATGACCTGAAGCTCTGATTAAAATCAACTTATTATTTAATTTTACATAAAAGTATGAAATAAAAAATAGAAACGCCAAGTATTATGGCCTATCGCTAAAGGCTTGAGAAAATTTGTTTTATAAAATTGAAAAGATTTTGATAACTTATTCTGAAAAATGTTCAAAAACAAACTTTCAAATTGCAAGACATTTTAATTGTAGAATTGTAATCAAGTTTATTGTTATCTGAATAATGTTTTTGCTTTTTGTTTGATTTTGTCTTTTGTTAATTGGTTAAACAGTTACTACGCTATCATACATCCAGTGAAATGCAGAGCAACATTTTCAATGAATTACATGAAAAAAATAATTATCCTCACTTGGATCGTTTCCTTTATACTCGCAGCGCCTGTTCTCTACATTCAGGTACACCATATATTTGTAACTTATAGCTGTTCTAATCTTAAAACAGTTAATATTTGCTCTTTATTAGATTCTTGTTATACAAGTCTTATGCACGATATATAAAGTTCTGTTCCCATGAATTGCCAAATTAAGATTTATGTACTATTTCTATTTGCTGACAGGTTCAGATTGAAGTCGGTGCTAGAATTAAAGCCTTTTGGTGTGTAAGAGATTGGGGACAAAGTTTCTGGTGGCCGTTCTATGAATGTTACATGATTTGGCTTATCTTAATTCTTCCTTCTCTTATAATGGCCTATACTTATACTTGCATTTGCCATCAGTTATGGATTGTGGTTCAGCAGAGAGCTGGAATGGTTTGCGGGCGCGACGACTTGTAAGAAATGATGAAAATTCAGTTTATAAATTATCTCATTCTTTGTACAGTAAAAGTATTCGTTATAAGAAATTCATATCTTATGCCTAATACTGTATGAATATCGAGCGTTACAATATATTATATAAATATTTGCTATAATATTAATATTTTCGAAAAACATCAAAGAATCCTCGCAATAGGCAAAGAATCTTATTATTTTTCTATTTTATATTTGATCGGTTTAATCATTAGATTCTTAATGCCGTATTTTTGAACCTACACAATAAGCCTACTATTTTTTAAGCAAATAATTTTTAATATAGTTTTATAGAAAAATAGAATAGTTTTATGATAAGGTAAATTTTGAAGCTGGTGTTTGTTTTCCTTTAAACCTTTTCATAGTTTCCAAATAGTTGTTATATCTATAGTAATGTTCATTAACATTCTTCAAGATATTTTTAATCTGATACTTAACAAACATAAGTATATCAATAGATTGCTATATAAAAACATTAATGGAATGATACTATACTATACATCCTTTTATGTTTTATTTAATTTCTAACATTAGGAACGAAAAAATTTATTTTGCAGCTGACAATTCAATTTTTATAGCATAGAGTGAAATATTACATAGTTGTACAGTGAAGTACTTCTATAATGTGTAATTGTTTACCAGAATTTCGTTTGTTGGGTGATAAAGAAGAGACCATTAAACAAGTCATAAAATTAATAAAAATTTTATTTGAAAATGTACTCAAATATAAATGTTAGATAAAAATAACTGTTTTCAGCAGACTTCGCCAAGGTACCCAGAATTTTGAAGCTCAAGGGGGTGATTTTGAAAATTCTGAAAATTCAAAGGGAGAGGAGTCAAACTCCTTGTATTTGTATTTCAATATTTTTACAAATCGTTTTTCCACCAAAAATATATACATTATATGTAAAAAATAATAATAATTTTTCAAATTGTTAGTCAAAAATTATAGAGGGAATATCTTAAAATCAAAGGGGGAT
>JAQGAM010000427.1:0-13088 GCA_034697665.1 Nanhermannia comitalis
TCATTAAATACAGAACATTAGTGTTGTTTTCGGACTAAATTTAGTATAAAATATAAAAATACAGCAAAGTGTTAAAATTCTACGTTATCATCCTAGAATGTTATGTTCTTCTATTTCTGATGTATTATATTAGGGATAATTCAACTTTGAAATATAAAATTCGTTCAAATAATTTTGCTAATAATCTATTCAATTGATTACAAATTTTAAACTCTTTTATTTGTTATTTGTTCTTCTATTAAAAAAATTGACTCTGAAGACACTAAATTTAGTACTAAAATCATAGTAAAATCTTGAGCTGTGAGCTGAGCTTAGCTCAGCTCAACTCAGCTTAAACGGCGCTCAGTGTCAGTCACTAACTATAACTATTGTAATGTTAATTTATCTTAAAATGTGCAGATTCTATTAGGGTATACCGGTAACTATCGAGCATACAGTACATTATTTTAAAATGCTACTGAATTTAAAAACTATTTTTTCAGTTCATTTATATCTTTAATTTTTATTTTCATAAGCTTTAAGCTAAATATTTCTATTGTTTTGTTTAAGTTATCAAATATTGTCTGTACTTCTTTGTATGGAATTCTACTTCATTTCTACATTATATTATCTGTTCAGTATATTATCATAACTATGGACTTTTTCTTTGGACTGCCTTAAGCTCTTTTCTCAGAGAATGTCCTTATTTTGGTTCAAAATTAAATATAAATCTATTAGGGGTTTCATAAGTTCTCGTAAATTCTTATAACATTTCTATAGTTTGATTATCTAATACTTGAAAGTGCTTTGAATTATGAAATGCGATGCAATTCAATTCAATTTATTGTTTATACGAAAGTATGTACTTTACTCTGAATACATTTCTAATGATCAAACACTCAAATTGGAGTTTCAAAATATAGTTCATTTCAACTTTAATATTTAAAATTTAGAGCTTTTATATTTTAGTCTACTGTACACTAAGTTTGGTACACAAATGTTTCTTTGATTATAATAAAGAAGTAATGTCTTTAATCTAATATTTTATGGACTCAATTATAAAATGTTTTAATAATATTCTTGATTATGATCTTTTGAAGCGATACTTCAAAATTTGATTTTATAAAATTGTATTTTTCGGCTTTTTTATTGATTAATTTTTCAGAAATTGACTCAAATGATTTAAATCAATCTTTTAGCATAAGTAATGATAATACAGTATAGGCCAACATAAGTGGATCAATAAAATCAATTTTAAATAAATTTAAGCCCATTTAAAGTCAAATAATTAATAAATTTACTCAATTTGTTTTACTAATTGCAAATGATTTGCAACAAATTATCGCCTTATAGTAAACTAATTTAATTTAATTTTATTGTTTTAACTTTAATTGAATAGAAAAATTATTTTAAGTTTATTACGGAACATAAACTTGATATTCCAATACAATTAGCTGTAATTGTCTTATTAATTTGCCTTATGTTCATCTTTCAAAAACATGACTAAAATATTTTCATCCAATAATCGGTGAAAATTTTTGCATTAAATATACATTAGTGTAAAATATACCCTAATATTCT
The DNA here is from genome assembly GCA_034697665.1 of Nanhermannia comitalis. Classification (NCBI taxonomy): domain Eukaryota; kingdom Metazoa; phylum Arthropoda; class Arachnida; order Sarcoptiformes; family Nanhermanniidae; genus Nanhermannia; species Nanhermannia comitalis. The sequence continues at coordinate 1,561 of JAQGAM010000427.1, forward strand.
TTAGTGACTTATTATTGAAATATATATTTAAACAGTTAACGAGCAGTTAAAGGCTTAAAATATTTTTGATAACAATCAAAGTTAAAGCTGAGTTACTATTGTAAGACAAAAATTTCTTGTCTAAAATAATGGCACAATCTATTGAATAATAAAAAATTCTTAAGCAGTAACTGGAACATATTTGAATGAAAAAGTAATGATGCGATAAGTAATGCTAATGACGCTAATTTACGTTACTCTAAAACAATATTAATAACATATTCGTTCATATGCACTATGATTGAAAATAATTGCAGCCCAAAAATAATTAGTCATTCTCGAGGACTTGCTTCTAAAGTAAATTCTAAGAAGCCTTTCATGAGTGCTAAACTTTCATCTTCTCAAAGGAGTTTATGCTGTCTTGAATTCTGTGACTCTTTGTAAAAGGATTTCTCGGCCACTTTTAAGATGATTCTTATTTTCAACTTCAAAAGCGGACATTAAAAAAGGAAAATTCATAGAATTTCTTACGTGATTCAGTTTTGGTATGTGGTTATGATTTGAATCATTTATAGTACAGTATTGGTATGTGAAACACTCTGAAAGTGGTTCTTTTTGCTTCCATATAATAAATATTTTTTATATCGCTGATAAAATATATACACTCAAAATGTTTTTTATTGAATGTGCTTATCCTTAAAAAACACTATCCATGAGAAGTATACCAATTCTATCCTTACGAAGGCATAACTTTTAAAAGCCATAAAATCAAGTTTAGTAGAGATTGTATTCTCAACTTTTGAATAGCTAAGGAAATTGTGAAAATACTTCTTCTGGCATTAATTTGACCGCAAAGTACAAACACTCGTTAACCAACATAATAGAGAGCTGAATATTTCATCAGTAAAAGATCAAAAGGAGAAGTGTTTCTTCAGTAGACAAAAAATAATGCTTGCGCTCAACTTATTGAAGGCAAACTAAACTTATGTGTATTACTAGTGCGCACTAATTTAATTTGCTAGAGTCTTCTCTAATGCTCCTTAACTTATTAGAGAGTATTTTATTGATCAGTATGTTTTCACTAAGAATAATATCTGACAAATCCAATAAATTGCAAGACTTCCTGAGCTTACTTACGCAAAAGTCTCAACTTTTATGCAAAAGCATACATAGCATTACTTGAATGCTGTAATAAATTGGCTTCAAGTTTTTCGATAATATATAATTTATAATTTTTAGTTTTCTATTAGTCTTAACTTTTCTCAAACATATATTAATTGAATTTTTCTTCAGATTATTCTTAAGCATTAGAAAATAATGAAACCTTTAATCTTTTAGTTTATATAAAATGTAATTCTATATCCAACTAAACTCTAACTACTTATACAGTACTGTTATTGCTATTTAAAAGGATTTCATACGAGCCCAACACTGGTAACAAATAATATAAAATGAATTTCTAAAACTAGTAAAAAAGATTGAGATAATGGCGCATGAAATTAGTTCTGAAAGACAAGACATAATGTTTTTGGGGATATAAAGGATATAAACTAAGTTAAAATAGTAAACAATAAACAACTATATAGACAAAGGAGTGAGTGCTTTATCCAAATGTAATCTATGGCGCGTATTGAGTTTCCCAAACATAAGCACCTCATCAAATGTGTTGTGCATTATGAAAAATGAAGTTGACTGCACTGAAATTTTGTGATAAGCCTTTCATTTTTCACAGGAACACACATTCACTTCACTTGTAGACGTCTCTTATTTTTATTTCTTTACCAAACTATGTTGTGATGCATTCACTTTTGAGATATTCTCGTGAGTCCTATTTACAAATGCTTTTCCTAACTTTTTTACTCAGCATTACAACCACTCAAACATATTTAATCTTAGAATAAAAACCTAAAACACATTAACTCTTTTTTCATTCGTTATTTATTTAAAACATAACGTTAGTTAATGTAAAGCTTTAATAACTAGTATTCAAATGTGTCTGAACTGTTATTTAAAATATGTTTAAATCATGATTTTTACATAATCGCTGTCCTCAGGGATTTGAGCGTTCATTCAAGGATTAACTGGTATTCAATATACCGGTATATTTAGTCCCACTCGAGAAATATTGCTTTTTTGATATGATAGTTAAGTGTCTATTCGCGAATGATTTGCGAAATGAAAATTTGAAATCATATATGAAATGAACCCGATATAGAATGTGAAAAGTGTCACTTCTGTTATATAAAATGAAAGACAGTATCAATTGAGAATTTCTATAATATATTCTCATTTCCGCATAAACACAGCATATCATGGCATAGCATTTGGCGATAGTATTGAATCTCTTTTCATCTTAGTCACAGCTGCATTGGTTCTGAGTGGCAAACGAACAATCATGTTCTTTTACTCCACTCTTTCCACACCTGTGAAGCTGATGGTAAAGATGATGATCATCATTATATCGACCCGTTCCTGATATGACAGCAAATCCCCAGAACATTATTTGTGCACTACTAGTATCTGATGTAATTGCAATGTATGCCAGTTTAGGGTAATCTTAAATCTAATATAATATTATATTATATTGAATTCAGTGATTATATAATATAATATATTAAAATAATTTTACTGATTAAGCGAAGCAAAAGCCACTAAACCATGAATGCGAGTAATGGTTTACAGTATTTTATCAATAAATAGTGTGCGAAACTTTCAACATGTTTCCAACTTTTTAATTAAACAAATTGATAGCACTCTCTTGAGTGACAAGAACTGAGTTTACTATTACTAGTAGTGTAGGTAAAGTGGTTGAAAATAACATTTCAAAAGCTAGCAGTCAGTACTTTCTCTGCGACTATTTAACTCATATGAGTACTAATTTTATAGATAGGCAGCCAGTCATGCATTAAGTAATACAATAGAAATTCCGATAAAATATTAATAAATTTTTAAACAGATTATTTGTTTTTCCAAAAATTCTTGCTTAAAATTAATTAATACATAATATTTTAACTTTATTTAAAGAGCACTAAAATTGAAAATGAATAACACTATTAATTGAAAATAGAGAGCAATTTATTACATATCTATAAGATATATATTATATTCATGTTCTGGTGTTATATTCCCTCAATTCTAAGACTATTCATTAACCCACAGTAATTAATAACGATAAGAGTTTTTATCTGTGCATTAAGTCATTATATATTTCATTATATTTTCAATAATTTAATTTTAAAAGATTATTATTTAAGCCTAAATGTTGTGTTAATTTATTAAAATAATAGATTTTTATTGGATTTAAATTAATTTAAAGCTTTCATCTAATAATCCGACTCATGTATAAAGTTTTTACATTTTGAATATAGTATTTGAAACACGCATTAAATTAATCGGATTATGTTATATGAGGCCTACAGAGGCCTTCTTTTGCCTATCACTGGAGATTATTTCCACGAATGACTTGAAATCTTAATTAATGCATGAGTGGGTATGATCGGCATCAGAATCGATTTGAGTGGCGGAAGATTTCAAACACTTTATACAAAGACCTCATGCATTCATGATTTAAAATCATTGAAATCTTTTCAAAAAAGTGAGAAAGAGATAGATTTAGGTTTTTCTAGTCATAAGTGACAACTTTATAACTTTTTCTTCACAATGTCAGGACATCCTATGAATGTCTCCCAAGAAATATGCCATTTATGACAATATCTTAAGTACAAGATTGTCCCCTATTTTAAGGCTATGGATGTATCGAAGTTTTAAAAACAATGACAGTGAAACAATTCTTATGAGAATATGTCAGAAAAATGTGCCGCAAACATCAGTTTAAGTTTAAACGGTTGAAAATGACAAAGAAATAACACGGGCATGAATTATGTAATATTCAAATTGATATTCAAATGGGCGAAAGTTAACATTTGCCAAGTTTTAAGTCTCATAAAGTTAGAACTTTGTCACACAAACTAATTCACAGCTCAACTAATTTAAACTTTACTGTTAGTTAAATTAGAATTTAATGATTCTATTTGACTGTGAAAACGCTTTATATTTATTGTTTTCAATTAAATTTGTTTGGGTTCTATTGAAATTGTTTTAATACCCTTTAGTAAAATGTGTTAACCCTTTAGTAATAATACTTAAAGTTTTTATGCAAAATCAATTTTTAATTCCAAGAGCTCATTAATTTAAGAAAAATGTTGCTTTTTATTTAGTTTTTTATAAGAAAATATTACAAAAATAACTGTAGAACTTATAATAATATATATTATTCATAATTGTTTGGAATGGGGGCAAATTGATTATAAATTCCAAAAATAACTGCTAAACTCTGTATTGAGAACTTAAAATTGATTTTTTACTTGTTAAAGCATTCCTGCATTTTTGAAATTCTTTTTTCAATGATTGTCAATTATTTGCCCGGTTTGTCAAATAATAAAGTAGTGTCAAAGAATTGCGTCCCTTCTTTCAGAATAACATCCCATCAGAACCTGGTTTTGGAAACCAGAATTTTAATCGAAATAAACAAAACGAATGAAAAAATACTGTTTATTTGTCATTACAATCAGCTCTTATAACACGTCAGTTCTTTATTTGAAACCTTTAATAAAATTTAGATATTTATCCACTAAATTAAATGAGAAGTTCAAAATACCTGTAGATTGAAAACGAAAATAGTATTATATACCGTTATTTATCTATCTGTGCAAATATCATCATTTGATTTGTTTTCGTATTTGAACCCAATCCTTATGCATCAAATTTGTAGTTTTAATACCCTATAAAATTAATTAGATATCATTCTTTATTTTTGTTTTCACTAATTTTGTGTTTCACTCAATGATTAATAGATAAATATTTTTTAATTAATTGAGAAATCATTTTAAATCTGAATTAACTTATAATCAACATTTTCAACGATTACATTAGATCTAAACCCCTGTCATACTGTTGTCTTCGGAACTCTAATAAGATGGACAAATGATAGGAGGAATTAATTTAAAGCATTACATCCTATCAACCTTAGAGTTAATGCAGTGCAGCTCTAACTTGTGATTCAGGAATTCTCTAATTTGAATTTTTTGTGTTAGCCTTTTTCAAAGCTAAAGACTCATTACTTAACGAATAGGATTGAATTGTTAAATCTGGTTCATTAACTTTAAACTCGTTTAGACTGTTTCGAAGCTAAAACTATCTCAAAAGATATGCAGTTGTCATTTGCCATCATTTCAATTGCTTATTAACTAATCATAAAGTTTTTAAATATACTGAAACAAAGAGGTTTCCTATATTTGAATATTTGCAGTAATAAAGTAAACTTACAATACATAAGAAAAAAATTGGAGGCAACACATGCTAAATATTAGTGAAAATAAACTGGAAATTGCATGCAATAAAATGAAGATATCTTAATACTGTAATTACTAAACATAAGCGATTGCTATACAGTAAATGATTATCTCAAACATTAGATATATTTTGCAGACTAAATAAACACAAATTTAAAGAAAAATTCTCTTATGAAATATTATGTCTAAATTTTCACCGACAATAGAATTAAATTTCACACTGCATGGGAATAAGTAAAAACCTCTGATCCTAAGTAAGGCTAAGAATAAAGAGTGTCACTTAAATCAAAGGCAGTAAAAGCATTTATATCTTAATGATGTGACACAAGGCTTAACGGACACAAAAGCACTGATTCTCTCTTACTCTTAGGGAATGTCATAACCAAACGTGACTCGAATGCGACAACAGCTGCACTAAATCTGGGATTCTGAATGAGTAGAGACAAAGATAGGAAAAAAGTTTTTTTCTTTATTTTAGATTATATTGAGATACATTACATTTTTGATATTAGTTACCAAAAAGTATCACTACAAATGTCTTATCCCAATGCAAACGACTCAGAATCTATTATATGTTAAACTTTCCCCAAATAAAGCTTACATGAAATGAGCAAATACTTTATGAAATCTCCTTTGCGTAAAATATCCGAATTCAAGTTTGATGTTGAGAAAGAGGTAGAAAATTGAGTGCAAAATAACTTATAAACCAAGAGAAGCCTTTTATTCCTGGATATTAAGTTGAAAGTTTTTATTTATTTGAATGCATTTTGACTTGAGGATAGTTTATAACAACACTTATCATAAAGTATATCTACTTGAGATTTGGAGCTTAATTTTTGAGAAGTTTTTTAAACTTATAAATATAGTTTATTTAAGCAATTACTGAGCCTTTGAATGTATTTCTTAGACATGAGTTTTACTAAGTTTCAACATATGTGCAGGAGTAGAAAGAAGTATCTTTGGAGAGCAACAAGAAAAGATTGGTTTCAAGCAGAGATTCATATGTTCCCATATAAATTTATGTGAAATCAAATCACGAATGATTAAAGATAAACAAAAAGTAAAAATTCAAGTCAGATATTATTTAAATGGACTGTATAACAGAAATATCAGCTTATCAAAGAGCAGATTCCAGTTACCATCCAAAACACTTCTATCTTCGCCTGTACTGAGTTTGTATTGCAAACATTAATTCAAGGCATAAATTAATAACAGAGAGTTATTAAGTTAAGTGTGATACAGTTTCGGTACGAATATCTATAAAACATGTTTGTGCTTTACTGATATACACAGTCATACTTTAGTTTGAAATGCCAACCATCTAAGAAATTACTTTAAAAGTTCTTACTATTTTTTATAAACTAGATCTCGGATTAGGAACTGTTTCTACTGTCGTATTAATTAATTAAATGAAATCACGAATGTGAGTACTGCTATGTAATAGTTTGCATTTTATTTATATCTTAAATAGAAGTAAATCTCTTATATCTTACTTATAATTAATTTAAAAGCTCATGTTAAGAAAGGTATAAAAGCGATGTTAATTTGATTCTCACAGTCAGTATAATTAACGTTTTCATTTCATTTAAAAAATACCTGTATTTCAAATAAGATATTATTGTAATGGTATTGAATAAAATTGCAAATAAAAATACAATTTTTAGTCAAACAATTTATCTCAATGTAAAACAGATGTAAAAAACTCTATTGTATTATGTTTTCACAGAATTCAAAAGACCGAAAAAAATTCATTATATGTGTGGCGACTGATTCCGACACATTCAACAATTGATTTAATTAACTGAATCGTTTGGTACATTTGCTATAATAGCCAATAGTTGATTGTTAGATGCTATAGTGCAGTACATTTATGGTGACAATTGAGTTGTCAATTATGATTGGATTATATGTCAGATGAAGTGTCATATGCATTACACTTAGCAGATTGAAAAGTGAGACCAGCAATGTTTCATCTATAGAATGTCAGTTAGCTTTGAAAACTCTTTTCTTTCCCCATAAACACAGTGACAGAGCAGCATCTTTTGCATCTCTCACCCTCTAACTGTCTCTCACTCTATGGTGAATATGATGAGACGCGAGTGCGCATAACGTAAACTAAACGCTAAACGAAATCCTTGACTCTAAACTGTGCTTTGAATCTGTTCATCAAACTTATATCATACCATTTGGATTCACATTTTACAACTCAGTATATTATTTTCTTCTTCGCAGTGGAAACTACTTTCCATTATCTTTAATCCATTGTTGATTGAATGGGAGAAAAGTTTTTTCTTTCATTTTAGTAAATCTTCTCTTTTTAAAAAATGATTGTATTACTATCGAGGGACCCATTTGTGCACTTTACAAACCCAATGGCGTTATTGTTTTTGTTGTTGTTAACAATTGTATATAATAGTGACACAATTGAATCTGATTCAGTGACTCCTTCGTCGTACAATCGTTACGGATCTAATTATCAGAGTTGTAATCGTGAACCGGTTAATGTTAATGAACCACTAACTAAGGGAAATAATGGTTTCAAAATTAAACTCAGTGGTAATCCTGAGAAATATGTACCCGGAGAGATGTATACAGGTATCTATTCATTTATTTAATTAAATTTCTTTTAACCTATTAGTGAAGAATTTTCTGTTTCGTCGGTTTTTCATGACTTAAAAAATTTAATATTCGGCTTAATATATGTTCAACTTTTTTTCAAAAACCTTACTTTTACTTTGGATTCTTGAAAGGCTTCGTTCGATGAAGTTTTGAAGCTTTTTCGTGATTTTTTCTGTTGCTTAAAATAAAATGAAATTTGAGATTATAGTGAAAAAAGAAAAACCGATTTTTCTTGTTTTATTTCAAAATTAAATTGAAATGTTTTCTATTTTGAAATTTTCTTTTAAAAGCCGATGTTTTATATGTTATTAACTAATTTGATTTTAGTGTGCAGTACGGTGTGGTTTCATAGCAAAAATGTTTAATGAGTTGATTTATCAAATAATCTTATAGCATAAGTCACTTAAATTCAGCAAAACTTTAATAAAAGTAAATAAATGTTGGATTTTCAGTATTATTATACTTTGAAAAACTTTTGTTTTTTAAAGATAAGTATAACTGACAATTCTTTACAACTTAGCAGATTATTGAAAACCCATATTTGCTGTTCATATTATAGCATAACTTTTCAACACTAACTCCATGAGTCGTATACTTGACAAGAATTCTTTCTGTACTGACTTTTACGATCTTAAATACTGAACAATTTCAAGATATGATATGATTTGAATGAAATTAATATACTTTAAAATCAATAAAAAATGTTTTTGAATTTGTGAGCAATAAAATACTTTTTATTAATATAAATAGTAATGCACTAAAACTTTTATAACCAGAACATAAGTTAATACTTGCATTCATTTCTTGAATTGTATACTTATTGAGCAGTCATTATATTTTTAGTATGAATATTGATTTTCTGATGTTTTTATGTATTAAATAAACATTTTCTTAGAACTTCTATTTTAAATATTTGAGTCTATGCTTCAATAATTCAAGATCTGAATGACATCTTTATAAACATCAAATACTAAAATTAAAATTATGATTAATAGTACAAAAAAATAGCACCAAGTTAAAATAGTGCAAATTTTTGAATGTAAAATATAATATTAGATAATGTCCTGCAATGATGTAATAAAATTATAATTCAGAAACATTTTCAGAGTTTTATTCTAAAGTCTAAATATTTACCCAATTAATCAAACTTAAGACAAGCTTAAAGTTTACATTTAAAGCGTAAAAGAAATTGTTCAACTCTATCAATACAATTAAAACAAATAATGTCTGCTATAAGTTTTGGAATAGTTTTTTTGAGCCTTTGCGATGTTGGCCAAATGCCATCCTTTTTAAATAACATTAAGTTATTTAACTTTAAATAACATTAAGTTATTTAACTTTAAATGTAGAGAAATGACATAGTTTTGCATTCAGTATTAGTATTATCCTAACCTTGCGAGCAGTTAAACACATTCTTTAGGCTCATTTTTTAAATATAGGCTAACAAATAGTTGATTTAGTTTATTTTTATTTTATTAGGTCAGTCATTGCATTTTCTTCTTTGTTGTGAAAAAATGTCATTTTTATGCAATACTATCTCTAGTATACAAACAAAACAAAGTGAAAAAGACGACTTCTTTTTAGTATTAGCTGTAAGGCATTTATGAGAAAAATAAAATACAAACTAAGCAAATTGAGCCATGGGATGAGCATTTAGGGGGGATTACATCAATAGCCTTGAAAGTTTGGGCGAAGGGATAAAAAATTTTTCAATTTTTTCGAGTAATGTTTTATTAAATTGGAGACTATTGTGAGAGCAATATTATAGTAAAGTATTACAAACCAATCGTCATGTAATGCACTGTACAATACTATTAGTGTCCAATGTAAGCACATGTAAGCACATGTTAAACATAAATCGCAAACAGTTTCTAAACAGACCCAATTAAGGATTAGCCTCTATTTCTATTATGCACTCAAAGATGTTTCATTATATTTATCCTTAAGACATACAGTATAACAATAGGAATAATACTGTTCTGTAAACTTTATATTGAATTGTATTGCGTATAATATTCTTACTTTTATTGTGCTGAAGAAATTTCAATTGATATTTTTCCTGAAATAGCATTTATTATGCTATAACTTTTTTTGAGATATCGTTGGCTCACAAAAGGAATTCGAGATAATTTGATTTTATATTATGACTTACATACTGTATCCAAATTTGAAACTTTTGCTACAACTTTTGTTAATCAAATTAATATTCATGCGAATCATTATTATTATTAGCTTTTATTAAATTTTTAATTAAAACTTTTCAAATAATTTATAAACAGCATTACACAGAAAATAGTAGATATAACTTAATTAGAGTTAAACAATTTGAGACTTAAGAATAATCTGCTAAGAATACAAGTTTAAAGATCGACTTTTCTATGTTTGACAGTGATGTTCAATACTCGAGCGTTTGGCGCTCGTTGGAGAGCACAATCAGACGCTCGAGCGTCTTACCTCAGAGCTCGAACACGCTTCTCGAGCGTCGAGACTTACTTGTTAGTACATAATTTTCCTTACAGTTTAAATGTTTTTAATATTTTAAAAATTGAACCTTTGATTTTTTAAAAATATTAAATTTTTAATATACATTTTTTAACTATTCTGTTATAAAGAATTTAGACATAGGATTATTTGTCACTGTATAGATTAGTTAGAAAGTATGATCACATTAGATAAAACACAATTATGGACCTTTTCTGGATAAATGAACATCAAAGGGGACCAAAAATTATTTTTAACATGATTTTCAATAGAGAATGTTCAACGCTGGAACACTACCCACCTTAAAAGGCTTAGCGTAATTTATGGAAGACGTATTCTGGCTCTATGTCTAAATTCTTTTGCATAATTGTCACTCTTGCCAAAAACAATTCTGCGAAAGCCCGGTATCATATCAGTGGTATATACTGTAATATACAGATAGAGTTGCAAATTAAGCATAATTTGTATTATAAAATAAATAAATTTTGCCTCAAAAAAATTCTCGACTCTTGAACTTGACTGACTTGACTCGCCTCGATAAAGTGAGCGCCGAGCGCTCCATTTCCCGAGTGTTAGCATGAACATCATTGATCATTGAGTTAAAATCTCTTCATGTGAACAAAGCTATGAAAAGTGTTACGAAATGAGCTGAACATTAGTTGTACACATCGTTATATAATAATGCCGGCAATTCTTTTATCAATCACCGAGCATTGCATCCCTTCTCGTTAGCGTTATTTCCATTAATTTCTTTTACTATAATGAAAAGCCAAACGGGAGTTCGATCTTCACTTAACTGCAAATTTTTTCAATTGTATGGGAGAAAAAACAAAAGTCAAGCACTAACTGAATTACTTTTGCAATTTACTAGTTGTGCTTCAAGGAGATCAGCGAATTTCAAAGTCAACTACAAGTGTACATAAGTTTATTGAGTTTTTGTTAGTTGTTGAGCCCAGGGATAAGCCAACACCTAATCCAGGAGCTACTGGACCACCACTACTACCAGATGTTGGAACCTTTCAAGTATGTCATAATTTTATTTAAATAAATACTAGTAATCACTTAATTATTACTTTTATTAATCTCAATGTTTTCATT
>JAQGAM010000428.1:0-13064 GCA_034697665.1 Nanhermannia comitalis
ATATAAATCTCATTATAAAAATCCACTTATGTCTTATTGTGATGCTTTGCTTAAAAAAATAACCTCATTTCCTGGATATACTCCAATATCATTTTAGAAAAATAATAAACACTTAACTTAATGAAATGAAAATCTCGTCAAATTGAAAAAAGATTAAAAATCATAGAAACTGACAGTTGGTTATTGAAATAATTAGAACCTAACTGTATATCTATTTTTAAATAATTAACATAAAAACTCAATAGAATTGAAATGTGTTTAATGATAATGAACTAAAAAGTGTATTATTAAATACAATTTAAAAAATAAAGTCATTTTTTAAATACAGTATTAGACAAATATAAGGTCAATTATCCTGAGCTTCAAGTTCCCCAACCTCTTTGTCCTAATTATAAAATTATTACATTTTACAGTTATAGTTAGAGACTGACACTGAGCGCCGCTTGAGCTGAGCTGAGCTAGGTTCAGCTCACAGCTCAAGATTTTAAAAATGAGCTCAGCTCACAGCTCAAGGGGTATTGAGCTGAGCTGATAGGCTGAAATTTGATATCTAAAATCAGGTCTCAGCTCAGAAATTCACGTTCAGACCTGCTCAGCTCTGTTCAGCTTTGTCAGACTCTAGTTATAGTATAGTTAATATGCATTTTTGATATTTATAATATCTCTTTAAAATTAGAAAAACAATTTATATTACATTAAAATTAAGTGAAATCTTAATTTGTTGCGTTTTACTAATGCTTTACATCTAATATTAAATCTGATTTTACTCTTTATTCAGTTTGTGTTTAACAAATTTCATTTAAAATACAGTCTATTAGTCCTGAATTTTCTTCCCATAAACTCTTATTGCATGCAATATTGCGAGAATGAAAAGCAGCCCAACAACTATTTCATCCTTTTTAAGTATTTATAAAAGTAAATTCTTTTTACTTTCTTTTACAAACTCTTTTGAATTATATATAGTGCAAAGTCTCAAATATGACCTCTTCCTTATCTGTTTTTTATCAAATATTTATCATAAATGACATCAAATTATCAATAATTTATTCTTCAAAGATTTTTTGGCTGCAATTATTTATTATGATTATTCAGACCAATTGTTGTTTTATTGAAGAGTTTAATCTCTCTTTAAATGTGAACAGTTTTATAATGATATTTCACAAATTTGATTCACTTATTTTTATGACAGGTTTAAGTCATTGCGAGATATTTATTGATTTTATAGCTTCTTTTACACAAATTTCTTATACCGGTACTATATATCGAAAGATCAATGGAAGGACGCGCAATCATTGGTCTCAATCTAATTAAAATTGTTCATATTTATTGTTAAATCAACTTATTATTTATGATTCAAATCAATAATCACATCTATCCATCAAATTATTGAAAAGTAAAATTCAATTTCACAAAAACTATCATAGGTCTTTGTTTTCATATAATTCATGGGTAAATTCATCAAACATTAATAAAAACTACTCAAACTTCACTATCTTTTAGTAAATGAAATCAAAAAGTTTAATCAAACAGACAATTGAAACATAAAAATGCTGTCAATAGATTAAACTTTTAATTCCAAATTCTATTCTCAAAACTTCTGTAAAGCTTTTTTAAACTGTTTTTTCAACTAATTGTTAATGTAAATTAAATGTCTTGTACTCAAGCTTAAGTGCGAGCGCCGAGCGTGAAGCGTCAGTTGCCTTATAGCTTCTAAAGCGATCAGTTGTACCATCATTGGACTGATGTCTGTATTCCTATATTCAAGAATAATGTTGTCCATGGGCTCCTGACTCAGCTCGAAGAGCATTTTAGAATCATAGGCTCAAGCTCGGAGTTTTTGAGCCTAGGCTCAGGCTCAGCTTGACGAGTCTGAAGAGCCTATAGACAAATTTTTACGTAAACTCACCATAACTTAATATTTTGCTTAACTTTGTTTGAATTTTTTGTTCTATTAAAAATTTGAAATTCAATATTATTCATTACAAGTCTCTACCATTTGAACTACTATGAGAACAACTCATTTCTAGTTAAATATCTTCATTCCGACAATAAGATTGGTTTACTTTTTTATTCTATAAGTACTATATATTGTTTGATAAGATTGTATTTTTGGTTTGTATATAAGTTTTGTTTTATATATGATTAATATATGATTAAAATGTGATAAAAATGATAAAAATGTACTGAATCTTAAACTTTAATTAATTAGTTATTCAAATACTTCATAATTTAGTACTGTGTTTACGATGAAAATGCTTATCTCAAAATATCACCTGAGATATAACTTTATGGCATAAAACATTTAACTAATCACTCATCAAAGTTACAAATTTTGAAAGACTTTAATTATACCAATAAATAAAAGGAAACTAATTAATACAATCTCGGATATTATCGATCTAATGGAGATAAATAGATCACAATTAAGACATAAATCAAATTATATCTCAATTTGTCTGCTAATCAATAGTCACGAGTCTTCGAAAATTGATTTCTATTAAAAAAGTTTATAAACTAAAAAACATTACTTTATTCAACAATAAACTGTTAATTAACTATCTATTAGTTATAAAATGTAATTAAATTGACAGAAATTAGTTAATAAGCTATTTCTCAATTTTTTCTTATTATTCAACAAGTTTTTAAATTAAATTATCAAAACTTCGTGCACGAAAGTATATATTTTAAGACATAATTTCTTGATATCATAGTTGTCATGTTATAAGTTAATCTCATTTATAATCTCATATGCCTTTTATAAATTCAGTTTTTTTTGTTTATTTAACCTGAAATTCTATCATTTTAAAGGTAAAAAAAATCATTAAAATTCTCTTTTGATACAACTTTCAAGTGATACTTATGATATGGGCTGCAGTCCAAACCACCGATTTTCAAACCAACGATTCCCTGTTTTAATGCCTTTATAGCAAACTTTTTCCACTTATATTTTATGAAAAACACTGACTTTAATTATTCAAAACTAAAAAGTTTATAATGATTTTTATTTTAATAAATACTTTTATTACATGGTTTTATTAATCAAAGCAAAATAAAACGTTGATTTAAATTTTAATCTGATAACAACTTTGATAAGATTTCTTAGAATATAAATTTACTGTAGATTTTATCATAAAATTTTAGTTAAATTCTTTATTTAAAATTTCATTAAGTCTTTATTAAAATAAAATTTATTATAAACTTTTTGGTTTTGAAATAATTAAAGTCAGTATTTTTCATAAAATATAAGTGGGAAGAGTTTGTTATAAGGATATTAAAACAGGAAATCTTTGGTTTGAAAATCGATGGTTTGAACGGCTCCCTATGATATGTTATCTCAAAGGATTTCATGTTTTACAACTTGAGATGTTATACACCTTATGGTAAATAATGTATGTTTTGATTATAAATTACAAGTTTTTAAATATTCGTATTTTAATAAGTAAATTGATGTTTAACGTCAAACAAATATAGTTTTTCGTTTTTATATACATTTGAAATTAATGGCTAATAAAAAAATATGAAATCTAATAAGCAATTAAAAATTAGAGCATATTATACTACTATTACTATTACTATTACTCTGAAGACTTTAAAAGCAAACACTAAACTAAGTTTTCTGTATTCAAAATTTTAGGCGTTTGTGTTTAACATATCATTCAAAGAGATTAACTTGAATTGTGAATTATTTTTACTGGTATGGCCTAATTAAAAATAAATTAATCAAATTTTATTAACTAATTTATAATTATAAAACAGTTGGCATTCACTTTACTACAACTTTAATTGATAACTTCAATTAAATAACAATATAAATTCTAACGCATCTCTAGTGCGAGTGAAAAGTATTTAGCTTTTCCTGAAAGATATCAGAGGATGTTATCACGAACAATGAGCTAATTATTTTGGATCAGTTCTTCAATTTTCAGAATCATTATAATAATAAATTGCCATTAGTGGTCATTTCTGTTTCGGCGATAAGATCAATGAGAAAATGATAAAAAATGAAATTTGAGAATAATTTAAATAATATTATTCCCTTTGTGCTAAACTTCCGCATATAATGTTTGAAAACACATAAAACTTAAAAATATGACTTGGAGTATGACTTGAGTATGACTTATCTATTAAGAATAAATGTTGAATATAATTATTTTCGCTTTCATGATAAGCCTATTTGTATTATCTCTTGTGCATCAGATTATGAGCTTTAGTTAACCCAATACAATAAAAAATTATTTTACATTTTTTATCTGCTTTTATTAAATCAATGCTGAATTCTAGTTCTTAAATAAGCTATTTTTAAACTAAATACTAAAAAATTTAAATGGCTTTAAATAAACTTTTTGAGTCAACTAAAAGCATAAAAGCTTTCAATTCTTATTCCAATGAACTTAAGGTTTTTAAACTAAAATCATTTATAGCTATTTGAAGTTTAATTCTTATTGAATGCGATATTACTTTTTTTTATTTCTACGATAATATCAAGTTAAATGAGTTCTTATTTTACTTATCGGCAGAATATTCAGTCAATGATAAAGTGACTCAACTCTATTAGCTTTCAAATAACTTTAATTCTAAAGATTAAGCCCATTAATGGCAACTTTTCAGCCCTTAATGTTGCAAAAATAAGGCAAGAGTTGGCTAACATTTACTATTAAATTATATTTTTGTGTTAAAGCATCTTCTTTTGCATTTAAGGGTATTTAAGTTAATTTGTATTCTATAGAAAAATCAGTATTTGTTGGATAAAAGCTTGTGAAGCATAACAGAAAAGTTTCTTTGAATTTTATTTAAATCATTTGAAAAAGTTTTTGTTAATTAAGATTGAGGTTAAATATAAAAAATAGCAACACTTTTCTGTGTGTTTAAGCTTAATAAGTGAGTTATTAGTATCTAAAAAAGTTGTACTCAAAAATAATACAAATATTAATTGACTTACAATAATCCCTGCATCATATGAACCAAATTAGAGATTAATCCTTAATATCAAATCAAAAGTTGGCACAAAATTTGAATAAAACACAAGTTTAGGCTAATAAAAAAAATTTAAAATATAATTTGGCACAAGTGAACTGTATCGAGCATTGGACCATAAGTCACTTCAGCTCCACTCTTTTCGTAACTGTATGATTAACAATGAAAGATAATTTAAATTTCATAAATTGCTAATATATATTAGATGAAAAAATGTGGTGTATTTTCAGTTGTTACTAATTGAAGACCAACCTAACAACAAAAGTGAGTGCCTGTAAGAACTATGTTTTTATATGAGGACACCTTTTCCCGCAGACCACGTGATTACCGAATCCACTTTCGAACGCTCAAAACAAATTATTCACTCTCGTGTCCCAGTTATACATTTCATCTTTTACGGCTAGTTGTTGTCGGATTAGTCCCTCCCTTCATACTGTATTTCAAATTGAGATTTTAGAGACTCATAAAACTCATATAGAAATCCAATTTTACTTTATTTTAAATTTATTTTAGTGCAGTCTTTTAATTGCAATAAATATCTAATACTATTAAATGCAATAAATATTTAATTAAATCATTGATAGTTCTCATTGACAACTCTTTTCTGACTTAAAAATGAAAGTTTTATAATTACTTTAGAATTTTATTTATAAATTATAATATAATACAGATATGTATACAGTATGTAAATATTTAAAAAAGATTTTAACAAATAAATAACCGAGAGATTTATTTAATTATTCAAAAACATTAATTTCAAAAACAATTAGGAAAGTGGAGTAACCAAAAATTTTTGGTGAGGGGGGGGGGACAAGACATAAGCTAAATTGAAATATTACGATTTTTAATATGCTACAGTTAAAATAAGAAAAATGTCTGTTAGGTCATAGCCCTCTTAGGACCATAGTTGGCTACGAAAATAACTCAGAGCTCAAACCTTAAGTCCTGTATTATAAAAAATGTTTTACATTTCAAAAGAACACATTTTTATTTTGTTCATAAAATTTTCTTTAATATTCTCAAATTGTAAAAAAATTATATTAGTTTTAAATTATTAAAACTTCAATAAATATTTTTTAAGATATAAAATAAATGTGTGTTTTATCATAATATTGATTCCTCAGTGAATTGTTTGAATAGTGATCAAGAAATAGTCAAAATTATATATCAACTGAAATAAAAATAATTATAACTACAGATAGAGTTTGTTTAGTTTGAGCCCACAATTTCCGACCCATTAAACACCAGTAGTTGACTCACCACTTTTGAAACTTCAACTTTTATTGTTCTCGAATGTGTATGAAAAGCAGATCCGAAGTTAAGCAACAAATATAAAAATCAAAAGTCAACTCAAGTGTTTATTTGATAAATAAAAGCAAAAAGTTTTTCAGATCAGTTTTTTCTATGCACGAGAAAAAAATCCTTTCATTTTGATTGACTTTCATTTATCCTTATCTAATCTTAATCTATGTATTTATATTGAGGTGTTTGTCAGATTTCCTACACTTTCGAGTAGGTCTGTATTGCATTTACTGAAATTAACCTTAGACGTCTTGGAAGAGTGCAATGCGTGCAAAAATGTTTTAAAAACTTGAGGCTCTCAGGCTTATAATGTTGTCCAAAGGCTCGAAACTCCGAGACTAAGCCTGGGCCTGAATTCAAAATCTAGGTTAGCCCGAGACTCGAATCAAGAAGCTGTGAGCTTTTCTAAGATAAATTTTTGCTCGAGACTGTTATTTGTTAATAAACGAATAATTTTTGCGATAATTTTTTTAACTTTTATATTTTGAAAAATCAATTAATTATTTTTCTTAAATTTGAAAAAATTAAAGGCACTATTTAAATTTCACCAAATCTTGGAGCAGTCCGGAGCCTACCTCGACCCCTTTCTTGGCGAAAACTATATAGTAAAGCGAATTAAATTATAATTTTAAGTAAGGCTCTTTATGCTCAATAAGCTGAACCAAGCTCCTACGACTGAACCTGATCATATTGCGCCAAAAGAGTCCTCGGTCTAAGCTTAGGTTAACCCAGACTCGGTGTGAGCCTATGGATAACATTGCTTATACAGTTACAAGAGTAGTATAAGTTTACAAATTAATAAAATTTAAATTAAGTTTCCGTTCAACAGTGTATATCGGACTAATTAAATAATAATTAATAGAATATAAATAATTTATTCATATATAATTTGAAGTGTGTTTTACACGCTTAGCATAAAAGTTAATAATTTTTGTTGTTTAAAGATCAAAATGATAACGCTTACAAAAATGCTTACAAAAATCAATTAATTATCAGCTCTATGTCTCAAATCTCGAGATCACAAAAGCAATAAATTATTACTAATAATACTAACGAAATAAAAGTTAGTGATCTTTGTGAGAACGTGTATTCCGTGTATGAATTTATAATTATAATGTGTTTTATGTTAAATTAGACGATGAAATATTAAAATGAGATTCAATTAATGTTAATGTTTTATTAATTTTAATTAGAA
Organism: Nanhermannia comitalis; assembly: GCA_034697665.1. NCBI lineage: Eukaryota > Metazoa > Arthropoda > Arachnida > Sarcoptiformes > Nanhermanniidae > Nanhermannia > Nanhermannia comitalis. Next base: position 7,472 of record JAQGAM010000428.1, read on the forward strand.
ATCAAAGTAAACAATTAAAGTTAATGAACTGTGACTTAAGGTAGAAATTCAATTATTGAAATAATTATAGTGTATTAAATTCGATATTTAATAACAGTAACAGATTATATATATTCTCACAAAAATTTGCAATAATTAAGGAAAAAGTTGTTAAAAAATATAACTTTCACACAATTTAATTGCACACGTTTTTTACAACTTTAATACAATAGCAATTCATCACATCAAACAAATACACTTACCCTTAATTATGAATAAAGCTGTTTTATTAATATATTTAATTTTGATTTAATTTTTAATAATCTAACATTTTTGCAGCTAATTTGCACGTTTAGTTCCAGATTTAGAAATAATTGTGTTCACAATGTATATGACTTTCCTGTATTAATATATCGCTTTAACTGACTGTACAAAAAAGTTTTTTTTCTATTAAAGTCATAAATTCAAAATAACTTAACTATTGATCAGTTCAATTACAATTAATAAAAACCAAAACAGTACACAAGCATTAGTTTTAAGAGCATTGTTAACTCTAATTCATATTTACTTAATAATAATTAATAATTAATTAATAATTAATAATTTTTATTGACTGATTGTCGATAAAAGCAATCAATAATACAAAAATCCTCTTATCAATCAAATATTGTAAAGTCAATTAAAACAAAAACTCTTCATGTGCTACTTGGTTACCGAATAACCGAATTTGTCATATTTTTTGTTACCAAATACCTACCGAATCGATAGATTTTTATTACTGAAAAAGTATTAAACTATTAATAAAATTATTTAAAAGTAAATCAAAGTTTAAAACCTTAATTACTTTTATCAAATGTCAAATTATTAAATATAAATTAAATATTAATAATCTGTTAAATAGTTATAGAAGACATTTGGGAATATGTTAAACATTCATTAGTTTTCGCATATTTTGTATTTGATTAAAGAGATTATTGCTTTACACATATTTATTCTAAGATTAAATGAAGAACTGTTGTATTACTTAATATTTAAGAAATAATATGAATTTCTTTAAACAATTAATGTCTTATTTATTGTTATAAAAGAAATATGAGAATATCGTGAGAGTCAAGGCACGCAGCAGTCATAATAAGCCACTTCTTTAGGTCAATTTGATAATAAGCTGGTTTCCGAGGTATAAGAATTGATTTATTCTCATATAATTCTCATTCAACATACTATTGTAATTCAAATAAGTTAATTGTCATATATTCTCATACTATTAAAAAAGCATGAAATTCAAGCTTAACTTAAACAACAGTTGATAATTAGATTCTTTTATTTCTTTGTGGCTCGTGAAGTAATGCCAACATTTCTATGATCTTATACCTCTAGTTCTCGCCTATTCATTATTATAGTAATACCTTTAGTTCACGCAATGGTCTCTTCTATTAAGTTGAGATTCAAGTGAGTAAATCAGTATTAAGAGCAGCAAAAGTGTAACATTTAATGTAAATGTATAGCTATCGGGCGATGAATTGATTTACAAATTGTTGTGAAAGAGTTAATATGTTATTTAATTTGTTTAAATGACACTTAAATGAAAGTGAGATATTTTAATATTTTAATACTTTGATCACTTGAAAGCGCCGAAAATTTAAATTAAATCTTTAACTATTAATCTTAAGTAATATTAAGAATATTAAAGTTTTATGAAATTAAAAGAATAATGAGGTTTCTTAAGTAAACTTAAATCCCATCTTATTTGACACAATTATAACTATCATAGCTCAAACCCTAATTTATTTTATTTATTTTTATCAAATAACTATTGAATTTTTGATTGACTGGAAAAATTACAGTAAAATTAATAATTGGAATTACTTTCAAATCAAATTTTAAAATAACTTCAATAAATAATTCTTATCCTCAAAAAACAGATATTTATTTTATTGAATGTTTTGAGTCCTAAATTCAATTTTAAGACTAATAGTGTGGGCAAAATTGGATGTCAATAAAAATTTTCAATATCTTTTACTAAATCAAGTTTAATAGTAGTTTTAGTTTTCTATTGCTTAACATTAGTTTATTTCTACGCCGTATATAATGTATTGTACAGAGAAGTAATTGAACTATTTATTAATGCAATTTAAATTTCATCCTAAAATTAAATTGAGTTTATGTTTATTTGACATTTTCATGTAATTAGTTATAATTTATTTTTATTAATTTAATGGAACTTTTAGTATTGGTTAAACTAACTCTAAAGCGATTCATTTTGATAATTTGATTGATGAAACAATTGGTACAGATACAAGAGTAATAATAGTTTAGTGATTTAGTAATTGGCATATAAAGCAACTCTTCTCAAACTACTTTTACGGATCACAAGTGATCCGCGAACTTATAAAAACATTAAGGTCTATGAGACCATGTGATTAATTAAGCTTAAATGATCCGCGAGGCAAAAAATTCATAGCCTTTCATATGAAGTACTAATTTAACTAATCATAGTTTCTAGTTATCCTTATACATCGATTTGATTCATTCATTGTTTTACTTTTGCTCATTCACAAGTAAATTTAATTTATGTCTTAAATGAGCATTGGTTTCAATGTTGACATAAAATACCCGATTGTATACTCAACTAATATTACACCACAAGCTGACAACTTTCTATTCTTGTAACAAATTCAATAAAATAAATTCAATATAATCTATAATCTGGTTTTTATGTTATATAATCAGAGGCTATACTCTAATTCGAAGTATTAATGTAAAGGCTTTACAGCTCAGACCAATTAAAGTTGTAACACTATCACAAAAAAATATTTTAAAAATTTGAATAAAATATAAGACTTCTGCTGTTGTGCAGAAGGCATAAAGAATACAATTGTAGCTCAATTGTAGAATATATTAATCAATTCTTTAGATATTTCACACAATTTGGTTATATTGACCTCAAACTAGAGGCAAGGGAGTGATCAACAAAAATACATAATTTAATTGCTTGTTGTTTGTAAAAGAATTAAATTATGCAACAAATAAGAAGTTCAATAAAATGCTTTATAATTTGCTTTGTAATTATCTTATCTCAGATTTTTTACAATTAAAGCGAAAGTGGAGAATAATTAACAATTTGTACCTGATATTTAATCTATGCGGCAATTTTTGGCAGACCTTGCGAAAGGACCCTAACGGTTACATTATTTTAACCCTTAAACTATATAACACTTTAAGGGTAAAAACTCCTTTCTGTTATTCAAATAACTCAATCGATAAACAAAATTAGAGAAAATTTTTAATATTTTAAGTACAAATGCATTATAACTTTTTGTAACAATTAATTGGGTCAACGAATTGCTATTTAAGAGTGTTTGCAGTTCTAAAAATAGACTTTAAGCAGATATTGATTACATCTAATAATACTTGAAAGATATTTCATTCTAAATAAGCCAATGATTGCTTTTAAATGCTTTTGGCAATTAATAAATCCAAAATAATTATCATCGATCTATTTAATAACTAACGAGAATGTGGTAGACTTTATAACTCTTTAAATTATAAATTTGAGAAACAGAAGTTTGATTGTATTGAATAATTCTGTTATTGAATTACTTTATTTATAAGAATAATAATTTATTTTATTCCATACTCTGAAGACTTAAAAAGTGAAAAGTTCTGTCATATTAAAGTACTGTATTATGAAAGGACTTAATTCATTTTTATGTAAGATAACTAAAGTAAAGACTTTTCGGAGACATAAAATCAATAGTTCGAAAAGAAGGTAATTTTAAAAAACTAAAGTTTTTTGGATGGGGTGCTTCATCAATCTGATAATTCTAAAGGAAGTAAAAACTTAATTGTTCAAAAATAAATAAATAATGATTTTTGGGTTTATTTTTTAATTTTCTCGAAATTCTATTTTAAAGTTCCGAGCTGCCAACAAAAATATATTGAGGGTCCAAAATTAAACTATTTTGTATTTAAATTTTCAATTCAATTATTCAAATATCAGAAAAAATTTAATCCAAGAATATTCAGAAGAAATGTGATTTTTCAGAAAAATTTGGAGTTTTAGAGTTATTAATATGAACTAATTTTTCTTAATATTTTATTATTTGTACTCATTTCTCAGTTTGCGAAAGTTTAGAGCAATATAAAGTCAGATTTTCCGGCAAAGTCATCGTTCACATAAAAACTTCCAAATGTTTTAGTTGGAGGCTATTATGACTAATGCCTCTGTTTGTAATTATTTTTTAAACTCATTTGAAATTCAAAAAACTCAATTTTAAGTTTGAATTATAAAATAAACAAAAGTCATTAATTAGTATCGAAACGAGTTAATAGTCTTTATACTCAAGTCTTTTATTAATAAAATATTTAAATTCAAACAATAATGATTCCATTGAATAATAAATTTACAAAAATACATTAATTTAAAAAATAAAACCAAACGGAAGCGTTTAAATTATCAAATATAAAATTATTTTTTTAAATATTTCATTTTTAATCAAATTACGACAGGATCTTAAAAATCAGCGGTTTATAAACTTAATGATTAAGTTGTGTACAAAAGCAATTTAAGAAATTTTTTTAAGATAATTTGATATAAAGTCTGAAAAAGTTGCTCAGGTTTATCATTATCTAAGCATTTAATATACTTTCTAAAGTTAAACTTATTTGAATATTGAGATAATAATAATTCTCAATTATAACATAATGATGTCGAGTATACAAGGATTTGACAGAAATGTTTAGTAAACCGTATGATCTAATGCTAATTTTATTAACCATTTTCAATATTATTTCATAATAAATAGTACCTTAAATTCATTAGTTTTGTTTTTATTGTTTTGCATTGATATACCTTATAATATATTCCTACATAGCTTTCACCCTTTTAAACCTTGTCGTGAAATCTCATTAATGATTGAATGGACGAATACATGATATATTCGATAAATGTATTACAAAATTAGCTAAAGGCCTGTCCTTTAATGCTGCACAAAATAAAAACACTGTCTTTGTGCTGGTATTATAATTAGTCTATTTATTACCACATTAAAAATAATGGTCAGGGCTATTGTTATATACTGACACTGTAGATATTGCTACAAAATAAAAGCTAATTCACTAATAAAATGTAATTATCAACTTTTATATCATTACAAACTAATAATTTATATGAATCCGTTTCACAGCTTTATTTAAATCTATTTTGTATCTCGAATTCATGAATTGAAAGAAATGATTGAAGTTATAGATGAATAAAATTTATTATAGCAATAATTAATAAAGTTCGTTATTGATTTGTTTTTACAATTAAGGCTTAATATTATGCAAATTTAAATATTTTGGTTTATTGCTTTCGGACAAACAGATTATATTCATATACTTATTATGTTTATGTTTAAATTAAAATTCAAACAATAAAAACTAACGATAATTAATAACTATATGTCATATTTATTACCTTAAAGTCTTTGAATCGATTTTCGAGTTATTGTGTTATCTGATATTTTTATTAGTTTTTAAATCATTAATTATAAGTCAATTTTTAACATACAGTAAAAAACAAGTCTAAACCTTTTAATTTAAAATTTGTACCGATCCCAATAAAGTCGTACAG
>JAQGAM010000429.1:0-13050 GCA_034697665.1 Nanhermannia comitalis
TTTTATTAAGTTGTATGTACTACAGAAATAACTGATATCAAACTCATTAACAGTTTTGAAAACTTTTATCATTAGTCATAACATTCTATTCATTGTTTAATAAATAAATGAGTCGTTTTAGGTTTAATTGTTATTTTATATGAAAATATTAATAGTTTGACTTTTTATGTCAGTCGATTGCACTCATTATTTAAAGTCTTTCAAAATTTTATACTTTAATAATGAGTCTAATACTAGTGTACAGTATACAAAAAAATTGTTTTAAAGGTAAGTAAGATTTCCCCTTTAATTTTGGGTTTGATTGTACACTCTGTACGACTCATTACGTCAGAGTAAGTAAACTTTATTGTGTCAAGCAATGTGTTAGATTTTAGTTTTATGAAAAAATCTAGGAATTAACACAGAATAACATAACAAAACTATAAAAGTGAGTTATTTGAAAGATTAAAAAACAAAATTCATAAAATTTAGAATTATTACATTATAGGGTTTACTGTTATGGACGTCTGATTTTTTACAAATTAAAGTTTTCTATTTGAATAAAATATAGATTAGTTTTAGAAATGGATAGAATTCTAAGTTAAAAAATTATCCTATACTGAAAATATAGATAAAAGTTCCATTAAATGATGTTTAGGGTTGAAATCATTTTCGATTCATTTAAAAAATTATCATTAGATAAGAGCTTTCACCACAAGTAATTTTAATCTTACATTGAATTTAACTTAATTTTGATTACATTAAGTAAGTTATCGATAGATAAAATAATTTCAAAATATTGCTTTAAACTAAAATATTTGATCTTCAATATAAATAAAAACTTTCTTTTTTAGTTGACCTCAATGTGAAATAGATAATAAATATTATTCATATATAAAACCTATGGCGTGATCGAGATTTATTAGTTTAGCTTATTTTACTTTGAGCTGATCCTACTGTACCATATACTTGAAAATTAGTTAATAAATAAAACTTTTGCGCCCATTGAGTGCCTTTTAGGACTCATTTGTTATAATCAGGAAAACTACTGTATTTAACTTTTTCCGAATATTTATAAACTTGATATTTCCTGATATGATCATTGCTGTCCACGACTGTCCGGAATCTCAAATGATTATGAGTAGTAAAGTGAGCTCAAAATGAAATTCCGGTTTAATTGATAGTTCATTTATCTTATTTTGACTTTAATATATTGACTTAAGGTTAAAAATCAAAATTTTTAAAAGCGATTATAGCACAGAAATCAGTATGAACTTTAAGATCTAAGACGTTGTCAAATAAAGTTAAATAAACAGATAATATCTACTCATATTTACTGTAGATTCAATAACTTAAAGACTATTACAGATTCGTTTGTGATAAGCATTTTAATTATGAACTGATATGTTAAGCGATTAAATTACACTTAACTTATACCTGTATTCAAAATTAATTCTTAAATACTTAAAAGCTCTCAATAATTGAATTGAGTCGAAATTCCAAAATAATTAATTTTTCTATAATACTATAGCACTGTATTTACACATTTAATAATAGAAGTCAAGTTATTTATTACAGACTTGAAGCCAAGTGTTTAAGTTATTGAAGGATTAAAACATGTATTATATAATGCACAGCGCCTGGAGTTTTAGTTACTCTTTTTGAGATAAGTGTACAGTACACCGGCAATGATTCATATGCTGGAGCATTAAAAAGGAGCTCATTTAATATGCACAAAGCTAAAGTTAAATAGAGTATAATAACTATGCGAAACCATTTGGACAAATGCTAACCCAACGTTTCAGTGGGTTCTTAAGTATACAACTTTTGCATAACCTATTATTTAACAAAATATCAAAAGGTCCTGTGCGCTATTAAAGAATATTTCATAGATTAAATTATCTGTTGCTTCGCTGGTTACTTATTTTACATTTAATCATTTGGAGAATACATTGAAAAGATTTAGTTCCAACTAAAATTCAAAAAATTTGTACTCTTTCTGTTAATTTATTAGCTTCAAAAAATTTATTTTTTATTTAATTATACGTTTAGTATGAAATATTTAATCCCATTTATCAAATAAGTCTAAGAAACCCAATAGTATTTTTAAACTTTGAGCCCAAACTCATTGCTAATAAATTTTATTGCTATAATTTTGGTGCTCATTCACATCATATACAGAAAGAGCAATCATTTTCACAAAAAATCTTATGCAAAAGCGCATAATAAAGCTATTAAATAATAAATCAACAGATGTTCGAAGAAAATATAATTCTAATTCAGGGAATAATTCTAATTAAGACATAAATATCGATCATGATATGGGACTTTAATTTTTTCATTTTAAATAATACTTTTCTTATTAATCAAAAGAAAGAAGAAAGTGCTGACGGGCAGTAAGCACTAATTTTTTAAATTTCGTGATATTTTTTTTAAAAGTTTTTAAAAAAATAAGAAATTAAAATTTCATTTGAATGCGTGATCTGATAGTAGCTCAATAAATAATAATTATTACAGACATAAAAAAGTTTGACTTATTTACTGTATTTACTAGTGTTGTACTGTACAGACACACAGATACTGTAGTTAATTATAGGTTTTTAATCTTAACATTTTAATGGACAAATTCAATTTAAAAATGAATAAGCTTATTAAATTATCACGTTATTCCTCAATATTCGATTAAAAATAATATTTTCACTTTAAGTTTAATTATTTGATATTTTGCAATAGTATTTGATAAAAATACTAAAGCTTGAGAGCATTTAAGTATTCTAAATAAAAAAGTTTAGTCTAAATACTTTTGAAATATAAAATAACATTCTTTTACGTTGAATCTAGAGTTTAAGCCAAGTTCTTGATATCATGTGACTGAAACGGTATATCGAAATCTGAATTTTACTTAACCTCCAGTTCATGCCCTTGAGCTTAAAAATGAAATACATTAAAGAGAAAATGCAATTTTTATTATAAGTTCTCTGTAGTGGTAAAAACAATTTTTCACTTTGTTTTCAAAAAATGGATAAGAGTTAAAAAATTCTCACTCCTCTCTTTCCTTTCTTATAGTCGAAAATTAATTAAATCTTTCGGCTAATTATACTTTACATAATACCGGACACAAGTGTTTTAACTGTGAATTTGTTTAACGCTAGACTTTATTGTTAGTTAGCTTTTAATGAAGAGTTATGACTTACAAACACTAATCAACGGCTGAATAGATTAATAGTTAAGTAACCGTCTATTGGAAGCTGTATAGAAAAAATGTCGAAATTTGTTTTCTGCAAATTTGATTGCAAAAGCTTCTAATTTTCTGAGTCACGAAACGTCAACAAATATTTTAAAATTAATGTTCCTTACTTAAACGCTTCTTAAAGTGACCTAAAACAGATTTTAATTTGACTGCTACCTGTTCATACATTACAGGTAGGAATTCATTCAATTTAATCCAAATACAATCTAATATATCATTGAAAGGTATTTCCCTATTCAGGAGCAGTAATTTCCCTATTCTGTTAATTTTTAATTAATAAAATACAATGTTTATATACAATATTAACCTCTTATGTATCATTTGCCTTGAAATAGAGTAGAACTATCGATAAGAATTGGAGTTTCAAAATTAATTACAGTCGGCTATCAATTTGATTCAGTTAATAATTTAAGCTAATAAAGCAAATGTGTGATTGGTTTATGTTTTCGGATTAATTTGACTCTAGCTTTCAAATAGAACAGTTTGGAAATAGCCCTGAACTACATATAATTGGTCAGATGGGGTTTGCATTAAAATTTCAATTTTATTTTTTCTACAGAATTATTATTAAAATTTCAGACACATTGTATCATAAGCTATAATTATTTGGGATTCGGTGAGCTTTTGCCCCCGGTATTGCTTAAAATCACGCTCTCTAACAATACTTTATAGGTTGGAATAATCGCTCGGTTTTAATTCAATTAAATTAATTAAATTCTGAAAAAATATTCAATAGTCTGCACAATCCTGGGGCCAAAACAATAATTTGAATATTTACCTAATATTTCTTGTCAAATAAATTCCTGACACCCAAATAAATGCTCCGCCCTAGTACTCGAATAGATACATTTTATGGTTTAGTAGAGTTATGAATTTAATTATAAATTGAAATGTTTTCGTACAGACTTCTGTTTGTTTGTTTTGCATATATTTATAATGCAAGCGATCTGTGTTCGTCATAAACAGGTTTACAATATTGTTGGCGCATAAGTCTATGGAACAATAATCTGATTATTTCACATAAAACGTGAGAAATTTTAATTACGAGTGATTAATGATTATAAACTATAACTACTATTACGCCAAAAAATTTGAATACTGTACAGCCCTTCCTTTGTTTTGCATATGTTCTGGTCTAATATTCCTGTAAAGAAGACGAACTGAATTCAATAAGCTTTAAATTATATACTTTTCTCAATTTATGCTTACTATAAACCATGTTATTAATTAATTAGTCATTTCCCCCAATTACTAGGTTTTAGAATTTTTTGTCAAAGAAAATATTTTAATATAAAAAGTTTGGTATTTTATCGGTTTTAAAGAGATTTGATGCAAAAGATAAAGATCGTTCACCAGACGAATCAAATTACTTTAAAATAAACTATTTCTAGTCTCAATTTTGTTGTTTATAAGCTAAGCTACCAATTATCAGAATTGATTGCAGTTAATTCTAAATTTAACATATCTTCAAATATGCCTCACAAGAAGTTATGAATGCAAAAACCAATAATTTTTAACATCTATATAATTTATTTTCTTAGATGCTTTTTAGTTAAAATACTAGTCTTCCGATTTTGCTTTTTATACTTTGAATTTTGAGCATTAATACTAAAATTTATAAATACAACATATGTCCAGAGAATTATTGAATTGAAAACTTATGAATTTAATTAAGTTAATCAATGCTAAGAACAGTTTTGATAAAAAAAAGGCCATGAAGTTGAGTTTGATTTTGAGCTGTCAATCGATTAAATTTTTAGGTAAATAATAAATCAATAAAAATGGTTTTTTAAAATGAGTGAAATGTATTTATTTTGACGGCATATTCAATTTCTGAGTCAAATTTGAAAGTTTCAAAAAATGATGAGCACATAAACAAAACATTATTTGTGACTGTTCTATGACTTCTTAAATGTCAGCAAACTATACATAAACATCAAGCTTCTGATTCAACCATTCATTTAATTTAAACTTTCTTTAAAAAAAATTCAAATCTGAAATAAAAATAAGATATGCCTAATATTGGCATTACTATTACCGCATACTTTAATAGACATTATGAGTAGTGATGAGCATTGGCCCGAAATCTTAAGCTTCAAGCTCGAGCTTCTATTAGGGCAGCTCGGAATTCTTGTTCTTTGAACTGTACTGCTATCTCTTAGCCTGAGCTTATAAGCTCAAAGACAACCAAAATTGAGCTCCAAGCGCAGCGCAGCTCACAGCTAGTCTGTGCTCTTCACTAATCATGAGTGTATGTCAAAATAGATCATCTAAACTGTAAGAGACCGTAATTTTCTGGCGTATTCTCATTGATTTAAAATGATTAATGAATAAGTAATGCTTAGTTTTATATCCCAGTTTGACAAGTTTGAAAAAGTTAGCCACTTTTTTTACCAAAACAGGTACGGTATATCATATTTGAAGTTAACCATAAATCTGAATTTACAAAAATCTATGATAAGTAAATTAAAACTTCAAAAATGCTTTATAATAATTTTTTGCTAAACTTGCGGCTTAGAATCTGTAATTGAAACAAATAATTCAAAGTATTGTTAAAAGTAAGGAAATACAACATTCCTTTCATGAGATGCTTTAAGTTGGGTTAAAATATATGTTAATCACTATTGTAAGCGCTTGTAAAGAAGCGCTAATAGGTTTATTTGTAGAGAATTTATTGGTTTTAATTAAAAACTTTTACTCTCCTCTAAAGTTTAATTAAATTTTAATTGTCACTAAACATTGCTCAAAGATTTATTGATCTCTAAAAAGCTATTAACTTAAACTCGAGATTTTTATTACACTTAATTTTGATTATATTCAAAACGTCAGTTTAAGTCATAAATAACTAAGAGATAAGATAAATAAATCAATTTTGAAGCATTTTTCGCAAATATATTTTAAAAATAATAAGTTATTTAATATAAATTACTATTTAATTTTTTTTAATGGACAAAATTTTTTTACTATTTTTGCTTAAATTTGCATTTATTTAAATAACCAATGAGCGTTTTATAATAACATGCATGAAGACATTATATAAGACATGTTAAGATTAAATGAACAAAATTAAAAAATATAAATGATAGCTCAAAAATGAGGAACTAATCTCTAGTCACTGGCGACTTTTTAATGAAAAAATTTAAGGTAATTACAATTTTATCTTAAAAGGGTATTTGTTTCAAAGTTATACAGTTATAAATTTATAAATCATTATAAATAGTAAGATCTCAAGTAGTGATTAGATTTTTAATTTTATGCACAGATCTAAATGATTCGATAAGTTATCAATTTATGAAATAAATTTCATTCTAAATAATTTCCTTCAGAGCTCCTGTGAAACGCTGCTGTCAGCTATCAGTTCAACGTTACATAAATAGGATGGTATAGAAAATAATATGATTTAACAACACTTACTCACGAGAATTTTCTGTCGAATGTCTTTTCTCTTATCGACTCGACTCGAGGCGTTCATAAACTGCATATTTTAAAAGTTTGAAGTCATTCAACTTTTAATAAGCAAATGATTATTATTTCCAAAAATCAACATGCTCAATTTTCAACAATGCTTATAACTCTTTATTTTTATTTATGTTAATATTTAAGTCGAGATGAAAATATCATGAACTCCTTTAAGACAACCTTAAGATCATATAAATTTTTATTAACATTTAGGTTGGCTCTTGTTTTCGACTCTTGTTTTGTTTTTTAATACATAAATCTTTTTTTGAAATTTATTAATTGAAATGTCTGTTAATCACTCACTTCTAATTATATAAAACAGCTATAAGCTAATAAATACCAAATATGTTGAGAAAAGTTAATATGTTATTAATCTATATTTATTAATATTCATAGAGTAAAAAGTTATTATCTTTTTGAAGTTTCTGTCACTTAATTACTCATTATATTTCTTACAAACAATAAGTTTCATTCGTCACTATATAAAAATCTCTTAATTGAATTATTAATTTCATTAAAGTTATTCGTTAAATATGTCTTGTGATCTCCTTTGAAGACTTCAACTTCACATTTACCGCATATAATCTGAAATATAAGAAATTTTTAATTTATATCAAATGTTATTTTAAAAAATTTATTCTCCAATACTTAAAAATAAATAATACCTCATTCAAGCCATAGTCATGTTTTATGGTGTGATTTGTATGAATGTCATTAACAACATGTTCGTTAGCTCTCAAAAGTAATACATTTCCGTTAAACTTCTCGTTTTCAGTTGAATACATATTTAACATAAAGAGTTTGTTTGAATGAGACTCTGCTGCGAATGCAATCGTTTGTGGGTCGCATTGTATTCCACCGGAATCAAGAAATATTTGAGAAACTTTAGCAGTTCTTTGATCTTTAGGTGTTTTTTGTAAAAGAGTTTTAACTTTTTTATAATCAATCGAAACGTTTTCCATCAAAAAAGAAACCAAAGCCTCGATATAACCACTTTCTTCATCGCATAAATGGTGAAATTTAAGAGCTTCCTCAGTATCTGATTTGAATTGTGGCGGCGATGAGTCCAAAAGAATCAATTTTCGTAAATTTTTCGACTTCTTCTGCAATTGTAAACCCATCTCAAAGCCAACAACTCCTCCATAAGAATAACCGATTAAATCATAATTAGTACTAATATTAGGAAACTCTTTATTTATGACATTAAGAAAATAAGTCGCCGTTTCTTCGATTGTCTTCAACTCTTTGCATTCAAGAGTCCAATTGAGACCAATGGCGGGTCTATTCAGAGCTTTTGCAATAGGAATCAGTAAATCATAAGTGCCATCGATTGGTGGCATAAATATGACCGGTTCTCCATTCATAATATCATTTAAATAAGCGATACTTTCTGTTGGAATTTGAATAACAGATTCATTCGATGAAATAGTTTTATCCTGTTTTAGGTCATCTGTTTTAGAACAACCCTTATTTCCAGCACTGATTTCATGAATTTTAGCGACACTTAATTTTCTGATGTCTTGCATCGACATCACTAACTCATAATCCCTTTCGAGAGTTTGTTTCACTTCTACGCCCATAAGTGAATCCATTCCGAGTTCACCTAAAGTTATATTTGAGTCTAAGTTTGTATAGTCTTTTACACCCAATATATGCGCTAAAGTTTTCATCAAATTTGCCTCATTTCCAATCGATTCTAATTTAAAATCTGCTTTAATAAGACTCGAACAAACAGAATATTCTGTCTGAATAATCCGATCGAGTGCTGACAAACAGGATGGCATGCGCTGAGGTATTGAACCACAAATCACAGAATCATTGCCGCGAATATTATCAATAACATAACCGACATCTCCGATGGCACCCCATTGTATCGCTAATCCATGTAAACCATCAGCTCTTCTCAGATCACACACTCTTTCCATTACAGAGTTGGCAAAACCATAATTACTTTGTCCCGGATTTCCGGCACCACAACTCACTGATGAAAAGGCAACGAAATAATCAATTTGATGACAAACACTGCGCGAAACTTTATCCAAGTTTGAGATTGCAGTGGATTTCGGTGCACAAACTTTTTGAAATGATTCTATAGTTTGGTTCTCGAAAAGTCCATCACTTAAGACCATTGAAAGATGAAATATTCCTCCGATAGGCCCCAGAGTTAGCGCTTCTTCTATCAGATCTTCAGTACCTTTTAGTGATGAGACATCTTTTGTTGATATGAGAACTTTGACTCCAATATCAGTAAAATACTTAAGTCTGAAGCTTTGATACGGCTCTTTAGGTCCTGTTCTAGAAGTGAGAACGAACTTCTGGGCCCCCCTTTCTATCATCCAATTGACTAATTCGAGACCAAAACCTCCTAATCCTCCAGTAATTATATAAGATTTGTTGCATTTGAATACAGTTCTGGGAATGGCCAACATTTCCAATGAGTTATTTGAAAGGTTTTGTTCATCTCTTATTTTGATTACAACTTTCCCCATATGTTTACCGCTTGCCATATAACGAAACGCTTCTTCACTTTCATTGATATCAAAAATTGTTCGCTTCATTGGTCTAACGGTTCCGCTTTCTATTCCTTTTTTCATTAAATTCCAAATGAGTTTTCTATGTCTTGAAATAATAGATGGAGTGTTGGGTCCCTTAATAAACAAAGTATCCAAAAGGATTCCATGAAATGTCTTATTCTGGATCAGATGTGAGAGATCTTTCGAGAAAACAGAAAGTAAACACTAAGTGATAGGTATTCTTTATTTAATTAATAATAATTTAGAAATTCAAGTCTTACTCAAATCATTATTTAGTGATAAATCAAATTTTCCGATCTCTAGAAAGCGACCATTGATTGCAAGACATCGAAGACTTGCCTGTAATTTCTCTTCAGACAAAGAGTTGAGAACTATATCTACTCCGCGACCGTCTGTTTCTTTCATAACATGATATTCAAAGTTTATGTCTCGAGAACTCGAAAAGTTGTGATCAGAAAGCTTTGGAAACTCTTTTTTGAGAAAATCTCGTTTCACATCAGAACCAACTGTTATGAAGACATTGCAATCAAGACTAAGACATATAGAAATGGCCGCCTGTCCGACACCACCACTTCCTGAATGAATTAAAACAGATTCTCGTGGTTTCAGTTTTCCCCTTATTATTAACGCATAATAAGCTGTTCCATAAGCCACAGGTATAGTCGACGCCTCTGCCATAGACCAGTCAGAAGGTATCGGCCAAAGGAAGTCAGTGTCGTCCATAACCACAGTTGTAGCCAAACCTTTGGATGGAATCATTCCCATAACTCTATTCCCATTTTCATCCCTACCCGAAAACTCGAGCCCTAGTATGCAATCCTGTAAACCCATATCATCTGGAAGTGCATCGGGTGGTAGTTTTCCTATAAATTGTTAAATAGTAATAAGTGATAAGTGAAGAACATGTAAGCCTTCGCTAATTTACCCGTCGCTAACATAATATCTCTGAAATTTAAAGGCGCATAATATACGTGACAAAGTGTTTCATTTGCTTTTCGACCTAAAGGCCAATATTTGTGTTGAGACTCAAACCATCTCAAGCTTGAGAGGTCTCCTCTTGTGATTACATTCAAATAGCAATGTTCTGTTGTCACGGGTTTGACCATAGACTCAATCGCGAAATGTTTAAAACTTCCCACTTTTTGGTCGCGAATCACATTCATCACTAAATTGTGTTTTATTATAGTTTGCAAATCAATATTATAGGTATCGAACTCTCGGTCTTTGAATTCATCAAAATTAAGAACACATCGAATTCTATCGCCGTTTGGCTCTCTTCTCAAACAACTCACAAAACCAATGATACCATTGGAAGGCTTGTCAGCGATGAGCCAAATGTTTTCTCCTCCAGGCTTGAGATGAACTGAATTGAGCTCAGTTTGCAGTCTTTCAATCCATTTCTCAAATTCATCCGATATTTCAATGAAAACTTGTTTATCGAATTGAATGTCAACTGAAATCTTATGGAATAATAACGCAGTGTTTGAAAATGAATCACTTTTGGTCCCAATCAAAGTGAATCCCGCTTTTTGTGCCTCTTCTATAATGTCTCTCTTTCTTGAAGTGCTATAAATCAGATTAAATACTTTGCAAATCACTTCTTCTGCAAAAGAAACTTTATCTTTGCAGACAATGAGAGCAAAACCATTTTCTCTGATCGCAACCCAAAGAGATTCAAACATTTGCGTCAAATTGACGCAACTCTTTGAAGACAACTGACAAATACTCGAATCTTTAACTATAATAAGATCTAAATTATTGATTTCTGGCGGAAGTTTGGACTTTTCGATCAGCCATTCATAGGTTTGCAAATTATTTGTTGAATCTGTTGGTAACTCATTGACTGACGGATGTAATAGTGAATAATTGATTTTCATATTCAAAGACGACAAAGTCAGCCAATTTATAATCATTGGTGACATTATAGCTGAGCTCTCGTTAACTTCTAAGACATTTATTTTATTTGCTGTAATGTTTTCTATAATAGTCTCCAATTGTGATCTTAAAAAGTATTCATTATTAAAAAATTCTGTGAGTGAGTCCTTATCCACAGAATACAGCTTTGAGACCATACCTTCTCTCCAAGTTTTCTCATCAGTATTGACATCTTTGAGTTCACTCAAATCAATGAGGAGTTCATGCAAATGAGGGTTTTTTATATGTGTCATAACATCTCTTACATAAGAATCTTTGCTTTTCTCTAATAATTCATTTTTATTTCCATTGATTGTTAAAAAGTCTTCTAAAGAAAAGTTGAATTTTTGCGCAACTTTTACCGCCTGTTTATCACAAGCCTTACGATATTGATGTAAATAATTTTCTTCTTCGTTAATAAAAACTTGATTGTGTGGAACGAATTGAGATTTCTCAACAATAGGTATTTGTGCGTTCAGTCTTCTCGGCGCTAAATTAGCTTTAATTCCTCGAAATTCAATACCATTGGAAACACCGATATTTAATTGATAGTCAAAAATAGCATTAAGTTCTGTTTGAACTCCTAATTCTGTAAATAATATTCTTGGATCGCATCTCAAACTGTCGATACGAACCGGTAAATAGAGTCCTCTCGAACTCTTACCCAAAATAGCCATTTGTATCATAGAATCAGTAAAAGTGACCCAATTATTATCCCATTTGATGGAAGCCTTTAACTTGTGTTTATTGCAATTTGATTTAGAAATGCATTGAAAGTTCGGTCCGTAATCATATCCACGAAGTCTTAACTCTTTATAAATGTCTTTTGTCCCTAAAGTAATGCTTTCAGACTTTGAGGTATTATTATTCAGATCTTCGTTGAGAATAAAACCAAATCTGGTAATTAGTTGTTGTTGTTGTGGTACAAACACTTTTCCAGTGACAGCAATGGTTCCACTTTCAGATATAACAAAATTACCGCTTGTTTTGAAGACTCTGACGTCAAACTTTGTAATTCCAGTTTTTGGTAAAATAGTCGCGCGATGTAAGCAAACGTTCTCGAACTCTACCGGAAGCTTATCATACGGTACGCCATAATCTTTAGCTAATTGTTTCCACGCAAGCAATAGATATCCTGTCGCTGGAAATAAAATTCTTCCGTCAATGCAATGATCTTCTAAATATGTGTCACATTTTTCCTAAAAATGAATGGAATATGTGATAAATTATGTTAAATAATTAACTTTTTAGTATAGAATAAATTGATTTGGAACTAATCTAATGAATAACTCTAATGAAAAGTAAATAATAGATTACTTGAATATCAACTTTCACTGTATAATCATAACGACCAATAGGATTGAAAAAGTCAGGATATTGTGTAACTGTATATTTTTTATTATGAACCCATTTAATGATAGGAGAAATTAATTGAGTGCCACTCGAGACGGGGTAATCAACTTTTGGATAAAGTTTCTCAATGGATGGGTTGAAGCCAAGTGTATATAATTGACCGATACTTGAAAGTAATAAATTCAAATTTGTCATATTTTTCTTCATTAGAGAGATGTAAGTAATATCCGGACCCATATTTCTCTTTATAATGGGCTGAAGCAAATAATGCGGTGATATTTCAATAGTTATTGCATTTTTAGGTATCTGTTTCATTGCATCATAAAACAGTACGGGAAGTATTAAGTTATCCACAAAATATTGAGCTGAAGCGTATTTAGCTTTATATGAATTGAATTTTGACTGTGAATATGTAGAACAGATCCATTTTGAAGATCTTTTTCTATTTGAAGGTATAATTTTATTAAGTTTTTCAAATAACGGGTTTTCTATTGAACTGATTAAAGGACTGTGAAATGCAATCCCAGAACTATCGACTTTTCGCGCGAAGACATTGTTGTC
>JAQGAM010000430.1:0-13049 GCA_034697665.1 Nanhermannia comitalis
ATTTGAAATGATGTCGGGTTTGGTTTCACCAAAAAGTATTGGTCTCACAAATAAACAGCAAATCTATAAAATGATAAGAATATCAAAATTTTCATTATATTTTTGCAATTATTTCGCAATAAATTTTTGCATAATAGGGGCAATCATTTTAAGCACTCTACCATTTATTAATAAATGTTCATATATTGAGTTTATTATATTCGTTATACCAAATATGGTTTTATTCACGAAAATGATCTATTATGTGGGTTCTATTAATTTCCTGCAAGGGATATATTTCTCAATAATCTGTTATTATCTTAAAATAAAACTCAAAGAATTAAATCAACAAATTTCAAGTATTATTGTATGCAAAGGATATGTTAACACAAAATCAATTATGAAAACACTCCGTTTAATGATTTCATTATATTCTGAGATAAATGAATACAACACTAGTTTTTGGTCAAAATATTTGCTTTCAATTTGGCTTATATTTGGGTTAATATTGAATTCGCTTCTCTATAGTTTCTTATTCACTGAAATGAATATTTTAATTGAATCTTTGCTTATAATGGTATTTATTTTACTTTTAATAATGTTTATATTCATTATGAATATGAGTTCTTCAGTTAATTATGAAGCGAATAAATCATATAAACTATTAAATAGTTTATTAATTTCTTATAATAAATCTTTATCTAAAACCCGATTACGTGATTACATCTCTATTAAGTTTAAGGTAAATAAAATATAAGTTTTTTCTATTATTTAAAAAATATTTTAATAATTTACTCAACAGTTAATGACATTCATTGAAAGAGTTGGTCAGAAAAAAGTTGGATTTTGGTGTTGGAAACTATTTATTATAGACTATTTCCGATGCTATGAAGTAAAATAATTTATTTATATTTTTATTTATTCTCATAATATTAAACGAAATTTTTTTAACAGATTATCGCATTTCTATCTATTCTTTTCTTGAAAATGGTGGAAATATTTTGAAGAATCATATATTCATTGATAACAATAAATGTGAATAACTCTAATGATATGTTTCTTTGATTGAATTGTAAGTGAAACGCATCACATCAAATCTGTTAGGGACTGATTACCCATTGTTAGGGAGAATGGTTTGCTTAGAGTTAGTAGTGATAGTAGAGCTTACTTGTTAGTGGTGGACACAAATAACACTTTAAACAGATCCATATTTTTCAATACAAACACTATTTTTTAATTAGTTATTTAATGGTTTATAGCCTGATGTGCACAATACTGTTATATATAATGGACTTTCAGTTAATGTAAAGAAGTATTTGTTTATGTATTTAGTTGTATTTGTTTCAGTCATGTGTTAGCCATATTGTGAAGTTATGACCTTAACTTATGTACTTTTAATCAATGTAATGATTTATACTTAATCAATAAACCATAATTAAAAACATAATGTGGTCTATGACTAGGGTGACCAAGTCTAATGGAGTCCAAATCTGGACAACAAAAAAAAATCATAGGGGAGACTATCGGGCAATTTTCATAAATTTTTATTTTGAAAAATACTCAAAGAGGGACCAAGCAATATTTTTTTTTAAAATAGCCTAAAATCTGTAGAGTCTTGATGAAATATTGACGGTTTATCACCCTATCTATGACAGAAATTAATGAAGTACAGAATATTAATGAAGTAAAATCACTCAATCAAAGCTTGGAATTTATTAATATTTATTTACTTATTAATATATCTATTTATTTCATAAATTTTTGATTAAAAGATCGAATAAATTTACATTAATTACACCGAAATCTATTGTGATCACTACATTAAAATTAATTGCGATTCAAATAATTTTCTCAATGCTTATAATTAATAAAATATCTAATAAACAAGAAATCTGACACAGATATATGTAACTCGCATTGTGGTTGCATTTATATTATTGAATAAGTATTTAATTAATTACTTAATATAAATTTCAACAATACTGAAAACCTTTCGTAGTGCAGTCATAACTCATTTGAATTTAAGGTATTGTTAATACAACTGATTAACAAAACATAATAATAAATTCAGTTAAAGATTAATAACTATTACGCAACTGTTTTACACTGATATTCATATACAAACAGTGTATTTAATGGTATTTTATAAATAAACAGACAAATAGTTCAATAGATTTTATTGAATAGTGTTTTTGAACGAGAATTTAGAGAAAAATGTTAAACAAAAATAATTAATAAAATGTTTTATACATCGCCTCAAAGGCCGCATCTGTCTTCATTAGTCCAGTCGCATGTGTTATCGCTCTGAATGACTTCGCTTTCAATCATTTCGCTTTCAATGGTTTGGTTCTCAATAGTTTGGCTTTCAATGGTTTGACTCTCAATGATTTGGCTCTCAATGGTTTGGCTCTCAATGGTTTGGCTCTCAATGGTTTGGCTCTCAATGCTTTCGCTCGGAATATTTTGAACAGATTTTACAAAAATAACAGTATTTTCGAGAACAGTTGCGATATCTGTTACTGGATTATTATTTGGAATGATTGCTCTAAGTTCTTGTTTGCAGCTATTGATGCGATGTCTTCGAAACGATTCTTGAACTCTTTTTAGATTCAATTTTCCAATTTTTTTATCCATTTTGCTTAAAGTTATTATCATATAAAATGCGTATAAACTAACGGTTTAGCCTATTATTTAGTTAATAAATGAGGTGCGCGCGGCAACAATACTGATAAATGTTTAATAGAAGCAAAATTACTAGAGATTTAGCCTTTTATTGAATAACATTTAGAGCCAATTCCACGTGCTCATAGAGTACAGTTCTTTTCAAACAAAAATACGAGACTAAAATATATACTTTTCTGCATAGTTATTATTTTAATAGACTTTAATTAATATAATGTTTGAAAGATATATGAAAAATGAGTACACGAGCACAATTTTTCCTATCTCCCGATTTTTATAAATTAAAATTAGAAACTTTGCGCCTTTTTTCTGAAATTCTCAAAAATTTTAGTATTTTATTAAAAAAATTCGTAAATTTGCAAGGGGGGAGATTTAAAAACCCATTGTTTTTATAAAAAAAAAATTTTTCAAAATTATTTTTGCATAAAAACTTTTATGAAATTTTTTTCGAGTCCAAAAAATTTGAAAAGTTCTGTTTTAAAACATATGATTATTGAATCTTATTCCTTAAAATTTCAATTTTAATTGCGAAAATTTGTCAGAAATTCGCTTATTTTAAGCCCGAAATTCCGACCGAAATTTTAAAGATTCAAGTTCCGAAAAATAGAGACTCTAGTGATAACACATTTACAGATTAATTCAACATCTGATCTGAACTCAAATCACTATGGTTTCCATTAAATATTTCATAAAATTATGTGTTTTTTATTTATAAACTCAAGTTTATCACTAAAATAAACCCTTTATTATAGTTTAGTTTTTAAACTTATAACAACCTATTACTCAGTTTTTAAAGTATAGTCGACTATAAGAAAATGCTATACACAAAAGTATATATTATAAAATTCTCGTATTTTTGGGCGAAAATGACTGTACATGAAAATGGTTTAACTCCCGAATGAATACGAAAATGATTTAATAGATTATACTTTTGATCAAATCTTTGATGACATCCATTGAATCCACATTCAAACGGATTTTCTTTCAAATGAACATTACTTTTATGTCTCAATAACTTAGAATTGTCACTGAATTGTTGACCGCATTCATTGATGTCTGTTACGAATGTGTTGATTGAGTTCACCCAATGTCACAAAACTCATATCGCATTCATTATAATGACATTTATGTGTTTTAATACCTAAATGTCTATTCATATGTTGTTTTAGATTTGCTATTTGTCTAAACTTTTTATTACATTCATTATAATTACAAACAAATGGTTTTTCTCCCGAATGAATGCGTAAATGTCTTATTAAATCAATTTTTGTAGAAAATGTTTTAAGACATGAATTGTAATCACATTTATATCTCTTTTCTTTCAAATGAACAAAACTTTTGTGTTGTTTTAATTGTTGAAATGTTGTAAACTTTTTGTGGCATTCATTCCAATCGCAGTTATATTTTTTAATTCCTAAATGTCTTAATTTGTGTCGACTTAAATGTTGTTTTGTTTTATACGCTTTATTACAATAATTATAATCACATTTATATGTCTTTTCTGACGAATGAGTCAAAACATGTTGTTTTAAATAATGCTTATTATTAGTATTATATTGACATTGAGGCCAAACACAGCAATATTTATTACTATTATTATTATTAATTAAATGTTCACCACTTTTCTTATCGTTTTCATTAACTGTGTCTTCATTATGAGTCAGTACAATGTCTGAGTCTTTGTTAACGGACTCTATTTTGTCAGTAATTCCAGTGCTGTCTCTCTCATAGACAGTATCTGTTTGTATAAACCTTTTGATAACAACAGAACAAGACTTATCATACATATCAAGACATATATTCCTGAGTCCTATATCTTCGGTAATACTTTCATATGAAATATTATTACTGAGAGACGATTTCCCTGAAATCGATTCAATATTATTAATGCGATCATTATTTAGATCTTCAATGTCTATCTCAACCACTTCTATATAATCATCTGATTCTTCGACTTCTTGTTCAATAACTTCTTCCAAATAATTATTATTATTGTTAATAAACATATCATTTAAACGATTATCTGAATCAACATTTTCTGCAATACTATAGGTTTCAGTGCAGATGTCATTACATTCTTGTAAACTATCATTAGTTTGAGTTGAGATAGAATTGAATGACCGATAGAACGAAGTCTTGTCACTCAATAATGTGTTATCACAAGTGAATAATTGTGTGAAATCAATGGCTCTTTCATGTCTTGGAACTAACTCTTTGCCAAACATATTAACAGAAGTGTTGAAAACTGTTTCATAATCTCTTTCGTCTCCATTATTGTAATTCATCTTTAATTTGTTGACAAATGATTTTATGCAATAATTTTTGGTTATTTTATATTTTTGTGATTCAATGTTCTCATAGTTCTCATCAATTGTTTGGTGTCTTTCATGTGTTTGAGACACGTCTGGCATCTCATGAGTCGTTGTATTCATTGAATTATTAGTTTTTTTGAGTCTATTTTCTAAATCTGATGAATAAAATGTTTTCATATTTTTATTAAAACTATTCATAAAGTCTTTTATAAAATTCTTCACAGAATTTATAGTTTTGTCAACTTTTTCAGGACTCAAGACTTGAATAGTTTGTGAATTTGAATCCGAATCAAAGGTCTCATCATTTCCTTCAAAATACTTGTATTCAACAGTTTGAGACCAACTGACTCTTCGATGACCTCTTCTCTCATCACTACTAATATATGAAACAGAGTTCACGTCAACTGATTTCAAAATCTGTAAACAAATTAACATTTAAAACAATTATTATATAATTTATATATAAAGACAATTATTAATGACATTCAATTCATACCGAACGCAGTCTTTCTTGTGATTGAGTTTGTGTTTGATTTTGATTATAATTAATATAATTATCAATGGTTTGAGTCATAACACTATCGAACATATCATTTATTATACACTTCACTAAAATATATTTTACTCTTAAGTCCATTTTCTCTGTGATTTACTTCTGAAATATCTGAATAAATAGTTAATTATATATTTTAATATATAATAAATTATTTAAATGAATTCTAAGTTTATATTAAAACAAAAAAAATGACAACAAAAATAGCTGCAACACATGCTTTTCCATAAAGTTTAGGCTTTATGTTATGTTCTACTTATCCGTCTGTTATGTTCTACTTTATGGTATAAACCGTATAAAGAACTCATAAATGTTACTTTACCTGTACTTATGAGAACCGGTTTTCAAAATAAGTGAGATTGCATTGACATCAGATTCTTTGATTTTATAAATGTGAGTCTCGTGTAGTTCAGTACAATCTCTTGTTTCTTATTTTTCCAAAATTTTAGAAAATAAAGACTGACTCTAAACACATCATAAGAGAACTTATAATCAAAACAATTTATTGCCATATCAGTGGAGTATATAATTATTAATTAACATTAATATCTTTACATATGAAATACCACACAAAAGAAATCAGTTTTTTTATAATTACAAACTTTTATAACAGAAAATTAAAAGTTAAATATAAGTCTCACATAAATTGATTATTAAACAGAAATGAAGAAAATAAAGTATTTGAATACAGTATTAATTATTAAGTTATTGTAAATATTGTTCATGTGTTTAATTAGTTTTAATTAACGCTCAGATAGAGTTCACATGGTTTTAGTTGCAAATCAGTGGTTATCAGCAAAGGTTCTAACGTTTAAGTTATTTATTTAAATATTAATCTAATTATTAATTAATGTCTACAAAGCGGATACACTTTGTTTGTCTCCTTATAAATAACTTTTGTTAACAAACACACAAAACTTTACCAAAGCGTTTGTGTCTTCATATGACTCAATGTGACGATCATTTGATTGCATTCATTAGATTCGCATTTATTTATATTTTATTTTTTATATCTGATAAGAATGTGTTGATTGAGTTCACTCAATGTCACAAAACTTTTATCGCATTCATTATAATGACATTTATGTGTTTTAATACCTAAATGTCTATTCATATGTTGTTTTAGATTTGATTTTTCGTTAAACCTTTTATTACATTCATTATAATCACAAACAAATGGTTTTTCTCCCGAATGAATCACTGAATGTCTTAATAAATGGTGTTTTGTATAAAATGTTTTATGACATGAATTGTAATCACATTTATATCTCTTTTCTTTGAAATGAACACAACTTTTGTGTTGAAATAAATCTGATTTTGTTTTAAAACTTAAATGACATGAATTGTAATCACATTTATGTCTCTTTTCATTGAAATGAACACTTCTTTTATGTCTTATTAAATGAGATTTTGTAACAAATCTTTGTTGACATGAATTGTAATCACATTTAAATCTCTTATCTTTCAAATGAACGCCACTTTTATGTATCAATAACTTAGACTTTATTCTGAACTTAAGACCGCATTCATTCCAATCACAGATAAACTTTTTAATTCCTGAATGAATTAATTGATGTCTAATTAAATCTCCATTTGTTTTAAACATTTTATTACAATAATTATAATCACATTTATATGTCTTTTCTGACGAATGAATTGAAAGATGTCTTTTTAAGTGATGTTTATTATTAGTCTTATATTTACATTGAGGCCAAACACAGGAATATTGATTACTATTATTATTAATTGTTTTCATTTCCACACAATTTGTGTCTTCTCTGACATCTATTTTACAAATACTTATATCTCTAATAATTTTATTTTCATTATTATTATTAATATTCAATATTTTATTATTGAAATCATTGATAAACACATTGTTTTCGTTCAATATTTTATTCGATTTTTTGATATTTTGTTGAAATTTGAGTAAATCTGAAAATATAAACATTTTATGATTTAATTTGAAACCTATTTCTCGACACAAATCCATATTTGAACTGATATTCAAATCCATAACTAATTAAAACTTAATTCAAAATATATAATAAAAATATTGTTTTTAATAACAATAAACAAAATATGTGCTAAAAAATGAGGGACTGTTTTGTTATTACGTTAACAATATTTTCAATGGATTGAATGCACTAATTATTAAATCTGCTTTATTTCTACGCATTTAATGACTATTATCGAGAACAGATCGAGAATATGTGTAAAAATCTAAATCAAATAAGAAATATAAACATTCTTAAGCAATGATCTATGACAGGGACAGATAGACTTATCAGGAAAATTTATTTATAGACTTTACACATAAAAAAGAAACTGCAGACCAATTTTCATTAAAATCGCACGTAAGCGAAAAACCTTCCACATTATGGTTTTCATTGCAATGAAAATTAGCAAATAATTGATTGTTTATTAAATCTGTTGTAAAGAGTCCATCTAATGGTGCGTCAGGTGTTCCACATTTTAGTTTATTGGTGTGGTTTAAATTGAAAATTTCAATTTCACAAATTGTGATTTTAAAATACTCTGCGGAATAAATAATTATTAAGAATGTGACTTTCACCATATCACATGTTTTTCCCTTACATGATAGCCCCTTAAATTGATATATAAGTTCCGATCAAGAACTGAGGGTATTATAACTTATACAAAGTTTTGTATCACCCTTTTTCACCTTTTTTGGGCTTCTATCACATCACACACTATATCACCATTTTTAACAAAAAATAAGATTTTATAGGAATTTTCATAAAAAAAATACTTAAAATACTAAAATCTTTCATAAGAAAATATGCGATACTTCTCTCATTTATACAGGCATTCAATAAAAAATTAATTTTTTTGAATATATCAGATTTTAAGAAATAATGCCTTTTCATCCCTGAGTTTACATTGAATTTGAAAACATTAAGTTATACTTAAATTCAGAAAAATCTCTGGCTGGTTATAATAACTATGCGAACCACTAGTTACGGCCTTGTCTTAAGCATTTATGGGTAATGCATAGTTTTGCTTAAGGGTTAAACCTCCTCCACTACCAATATATTTGAAAGTTAAAAATCCTACCTTAGTCCCCTTTGAATTTTTCACGTTTTGTCAAAATGTATCTCTTGGTCCCCCAGGTTTTTTGAAAATTTACAAAAATATCCTTTGGTTTTAATTAAAATAATGGATTTTATTAAATTTTTAATTTTTTCAAAATTTTTAATTAAATTTATAAGTTAATGCATCAAACAATAATATTAAAATATAAGATTTTTAATGTTTCTTTATAAAAATGTGAGACCTTTTTAAACACCATTTCCTCATTTTTATCACTATTTCACACACCTTTTTAAGATTTTTAATCACCTTTTTGTCCCATTCTTAATAATTATATTCGATCTATAAAATGAACACAACTAAGTATCTCATTGTTAATTAGTATCATTTGAGATGATTTCCCAAATTCATAAATATTATTATCATTTTTTGATTCCAACCAAATATTATAATTACTGTTTATGTTATTATTATTAAATGGAAATGAGATGCGAACCGCTTTTATTTGAATTTATTCTTTGAGTTTTGGTTGAATTTGACTTTCACTAAATGATCTCTTTTGCAGACTTCCGAACACTCGCAAAACAGGTTTTATAATTACCGTCAAATGGAGTGATTATAAACTGTTTATCCAAATAACTGCGCACCGTATCCACCCATTTAACTCTCATAGTTAACTAATGAAAAGAGAAAATGCAATAAAAGTGGGAAATGGAATAATAGATATACAGATATTATATCTAAACCTTTCAATAATGACAAGCATTGTGGGACACTATTATCCCATTCTCCACTTTTTTTGCATTATCTCTTTTCATTGCCCAATATTATTGAGTCTGTATTACAATAATATATGACTTCACTTTCATAGACATAACCAAATGTTGAGTTGTTGTAATATTTTTGTCCATTAAATGTTAAAACTTTTGCGTTAAACAGTTAATTATGGAAAAAATAACTGTTAACGCAGTCATTGTTTAATAAAGTGTATAATTATTCAAACACTCAAATCACTTAAAAGGTGTCTAAAAATATCAATTTCAAGGCTCCGGACAAATAGAATGCAGATATATTTAAAACGCATTTTTAAATATGATAATAAATATATTATAGTGAACATAAAAAATATAGTGGATCTTGAGATACGGCAGTAGACATACATTTATTAAAGATTAGATAATTTTGAGTTGCATTTTATAAGTTTAAATATAAGTTTATAACAGGACAATGTGTGCACACAATAAGAGTTAAAAACTACTGCAAAAGTGTATATCAAGCATGGAATGCAAAAAGTACTCTTCCTTATAGCTATAAATTTAAAATCATATAACTTAATAGAGAGGTTAGGACTTTACCGAAACTCAATATTTAATTTAATATTAAGTGATTAGCTTTGTATCATTCAAATCGTTCAAATCTTGAACTTCAAAATACTAACAAAACATTAAAACATTATTAACTATTGACTCATCATTAGTGCTTTGGGTTTTTCCATAATGTTATGTTTAGTATTAGGTTAATAACATATTTTTTATTTTTAATATAAAAGATATATGCTTTTCATTGTTAATATTAACACAAGAGTACTTTTTGCATTCCATGCTTGACATGTATATGAAATTAAGAAAGAAATTTTCATTATCTTAATTATGCTATCATTAAACATATTGATTATAGCAAAAAATATTCCCATTAAATATTTATTAAAAGTTAACATAATTGACACATAAAAATTTCTAAAATTTTAATTTAATTCTAAGCAAATAAATTAATGAATAGTGGTTTTTATAATGAATATAAATTCAAAGTCTCGCAAAAGAGCAATTTTATTGTTTGAAATCGATAGAACTTATTTCATTCTTTGTATTACAGTAAAACCACTGTTAATGTAGTCAGTTAACAAAATATTAACAAGGCTGAATCAGGATTATTAAGATTGTGTTGTATTTTATGTTTGAATTTATAAAACAATTAACGAGATATGTAAAAATTTTATATTATTAAAAGTATTCTATTATTTTATTGATTATTTGAAATTAAGGGTGTTGCTTAAAGCATATTAATGTAATTTTATAGATTTTATTTAAGAGTTGCAGAAATTTCATGTTATTAAATGTATATTACTATTTTATTTATTATTTGAACAAGAGATTTTTTCAACAATGGGATATTCTCAATAAAAATAAAATTTGAAATTTTTCAACACTGGATATATTCTCAATAATATAAAAATTCTGAATTTTTCAACAATGGGATATATTCACAATAATATGTAAAATTAAAGTTATTTTTTGCAACAATTACGACCTGCGGCTGCGAGACGGAATGGAAAATTTATATACTCGTTTTGTTACACAACACGAGGCAAAAATTTAGTAAATTTATTAATAAATAATTCCATAATAAAAATAATTATTTATTTTTGATAAAATAACATTTAAACATAATCAAAATGGGGCAACTTCTTGACAGGGTGCAAATTTAGGAATTTTCGAAATTGGAAAGGGTGTCAAAACTTATCTGTTTCCTTAGAAAATTTTAATGACATTGAGGTTATCAATAACATTGGCTCAATTCAGGAGTTCGCTATTACAAGTATTCCTGTATAAAAATTTAATGATCATTAATAGGAAGCACATAAAAAAGTAAAATTCAATATTTGCACTAAAAATAAAAGGCAAATAAAGCTTTAGCTTTGCGATCGTTTTATTTTAATTATATTCACTGGCGTAACTACCTATGGGGCTAAGGAGGCTATAGCCCCTCAAAGATTTTTGGGATTTCAGTGTAGGTCTGTAGCAATTTTAAAAAATTGACATATTTTGGATTTTTTCTATGTATAGCCCCCCTCCCCAATTAAAAATTTCTAGTTACGCCACTTATTATGTTCACATAAGTAACACACGAAATTTTCATTAGTGAATAATAAATTAATTAAATTATAATAATTATAATGTAATAGAAGATAAGTAAAAATCCATTTAAAAGCTAAAATATCTTAAATATTAAAATGATATTAAATATGAGATACGTTATTAGAATTATTCAGTTTTAATAAATTATTATAAAAATAAATGAATATAAATATTGATATCAATTTCAAAATGGTTTTTATATAACAGCAGAATACAAATGGAAACTTTCGATACAACAAAATCCTTACCACAAAATTTAATTATTAAATCAGCTGAAAATCATTTATACAGAACAGGTCTGTATTTGTCATCAAGAAGTGGTATAAAAAGAAATATATTTCATAATTCTTTAACCATCTTTATAATATTGAGTTTAAATATTATCAGAAGTTTTATTAATTTAATAACACCTGAAGAATATGTAAAAGTATTTATAATAAACGGAGATTACTCTTACTTTATGGGTATTAAAACACATTATAATATCGCTTATATTCTATACACAAGTTTAGCCCTAATATCACAAACTATTGTATATTATAATCATAAACATGGAATTGAAATAAATTATCTCAAAGTATTTGAAATGATATCTGGATTGAGATCACCGGCAAGTATTGGTCTCAACAATAAAGAAGTCATTTTTAAATTCATTAAACGGGCGAAACTTCTGTTTCAAATACTCAGGTTTAATAACGATATTGTAATGCCTTTTATTGCATTCATAATAAGTTTCGTGATTTTCTTTATTAACTGTTCAATAATTGATACTATTATTTATGGTATTCCTAACGCACTATTATTTGCATTTTGTGTTTATAACGCCTTTAATATAAACTTATGGCAAGTCATGTATTTCTATATAATGTGTTATTATCTCAAAATGAAAATCAGAGAACAAAATCATAAAATTTTGCTTTTATTTCTATACAAGAACAGTAAAAATAAAAAACTTATCACAAAACTTATTCGTTCAATGAGTTCGTTATACTCAGAAATAAATGATTACAATAATAATTATTGGTCTAAATATTTGTTATCTATTTGGACAGTATTTGTGGTATTTCTTAATGTTTTCTTATATTTCACAATATTTGGCAAAACACAGATCACTATCAGAATAATCCCTATCTATACCGCAATTTTATTGATTACAGTTCTCTTAATAATCATAAACAGCGCTTCTTCAGTAAGTTCAGAAGCATTTAAATCATATAAACTATTGAATCAACTCATGGTATATAACAGTAGAACTCAAGACAAATTATTTTCATGGAATTCTTTACGTACATTATATATCTTTTCTCCATTGTCTATAAAGGTATGTCTTTACTTAAGATTAAATTTGATAAGAAGTACTGTACATAATTCGGAACCAAATTTAGTCATTTATGACACAAACCACGTACCCTCATAAGGCTAATGATAAAATTGAATTATAGCACCCTATAGCCAGCGTTGTCAACAGAAATGGGGAAGGGGGTGTGTGGGTGGGGTGTACTAGAGGGCTGCAGCGGAAACCCGTGGGTGCGGGTTTTGCGGAAACCCGCGGGT
>JAQGAM010000431.1:0-13040 GCA_034697665.1 Nanhermannia comitalis
TTTTGCTACTCTTCTGGGAAAAGCTTCAATTTAATAAAAAAAATATTCAACTTTAATAAATTCAAATGTATGATTATTAAAAGAGATGCTATAATAGAACTTTACTGAATATGCATTTATGTTTAAAAGCATTTTCTACTCTATTTCTTATCTCATTTCAACTAGTTCAATTCAATTTTTAGTGATACTTTGATTACAAGTTACATATTTTAAGTGTAGTTACTATTTTTGATTCAAGATGTAAAAAAGTTTGAACTATTATCACTATTATAAGAAAATTTTTATTACTTTCCAATCAATAAACCTTACAGCAAAGTATCTTTATAAAAATTGAAGAATTTATGGCTTTTGTAGTGCCTGAGAGTGAGCGCGCTCGAGCGTCAACATCATAACATTGTAAAAAAATTGCAAAATGCATTACTGGGTGTAATTCACTGTCACTATTAAGCATAGTGTCTGACTTGACCGTTATTAAAACTGAAGCCTATTCTTTAAAAAGATAAAAGATGTCATAAATAAAATAAATCTTTTAATACATTATGTCTAATATCTATAATATAGTGAATTCACATTTTGACATACTTTCATAAACAGCTAAACTATATTAATATTTTAATTTAATAATTCAATGAAATTGTTTGATAACTATTTTATAAGGTTTATGGTACGGTTCGATCAATGCTTTCACTTCTACAACAAATGCGACTTTCAGTTTATTTAATAAGTAAAATGATTGAGTGGCGTATCTTTAGAAGTTATACATTGAGTTTTTAAATTTACTGTAGATTAAGCATTAAAAATATTAAATTCAATAGTGATTCTATTCATGTTAAATATGCAGTATTTCGAAACTTGAAAATATAATCCCTCGAAAATAAATTAACTTTTATTGAATTTTTGCTTTTAGTTTTAGAATTAAGAAGATTTTGAAGGAGAAAAACTGCATATGTTTTAAACGCCTACATTTCAATCCACCGATTCTCTCAATGAGGTATTAGTTTTATAGAATAAGTTTTTTTTCAAAAAAATACTTCAATAATAATCAAAATTTAATAACAATTGTTTAATAAAATTGTGATATGAAGTGTAATTGAAAACAAAGAGCACAAAAATTCAAAATAACAAATGTAAATCAAAAGATAAGCTTAATTAAAATCAAAATGTATATTATGAAATACAATACCACTTATTTACTCATATTTGGTCAAAATTAATGAGTAGGCAAACTTTTTTACATAAACTTAGAATTTTATCTAATCACTAATTGTAAAAGTTTAACCCTTTAATATTTTTTGTCTTTATGTTTTTTAATTCATATCACCATTTCATTCAATAATATACCGATAAATAAATTTGAGTTTTTATTGAAGTATTTATTTATTTTTTTTAAACAAATATAATTTCATAAATCCTGTACTTTTCAAATAACTCTAATTAGTGGTTTCTCAAAAGTTAAATATAAAATATATATCTGTATTAAAACAAGGATTCGTTAAATTGTGTGTTGGCTCACTTTTAAACTTCTTTAGGTTAGTGAAATGTCCTCTAAAAATAAATATGAAATTCGTTCCAGTTTTTTTACATAACTAATGCATTTCTTAAAAAATAATTGCGCAACACATTCATATTGAATCATTATTTCAAAAAATTACTCATTTTTTATACATTATTTTGAAAAGTAATTTAATAAAGAAAGTAAAATAATGTTCTTTTTAGTTTCATTTTATTAAACTTTTTTATTACTTTAAATAAATGAACAGATAATACATAAAATTTATTTTTAAAGATAAAAATAAATTATTTGTTTTACGTAAAGGTATTGACACTTTTTTCTAATCATAGAAACGAATTCATAAACTTGAGAGAAAAGAATCAGAAATAAAACTATTTTGTTCATTAATATTGGCTTTAATGGAGTTCCAAAAATATGAGCCGAAAGCAAATCAAATAAGATTTGAGTATATCTTACAGTCCATTAATTCAATTAATGTTGGGTTCCATTGCACTGATTAATAGAAATACATCTATTATCAGTCATATTCCTGACATAGTTGTCATTACAAAAACAACCAACAGAACAATTAAAGCAATTTTCTCTTATCAATAATTGACTGCTTGTATGGCAGAAAACGCAATCTTTTCCGCATATATAGAAACTTTCATTTTGACCACAAAGTTTAGTCGATTCTACTGTAATGTTAAGAATAATATTTACATTAATTTATTTAATTAATTAAACTACAGAAGAAAAAAGAAAAGCTATTATAAAGAGTAAAAAGCTGGTAAAAATGGATCTAAAGAAGCCTCAATTCTCAATACTTCTATACTTCTTTCATAAGTAAGGTCTGTGCAGTTTCAGATTTGGAACTGGATTAGGCTTACAATGCTTTTCATAATAGTGGTTCAATTGATCTCTTAGTAAACAAGATAAAAAATATTTTGATATCTTCTTCTTTTCACTTAAAATTGATAAAAGATTTCAAATTGTAATCATTTTTGATTATTTAAAAACTAATCGTTCAAAAGGAACACTCTTATGAAAAGCACTGTACAGGTATTACTAATATAACTAAAGATCGCGAATGTAATCATAGTCTCTACAGTGCGATCATATAATAAATATAATGATATAATTAAAATTTAAGTCAGGATGAAATACCGCAGAACTCAGGCGGAATACATGATCCCGTTCCAGATTCTCGAACGTATCCATCTGTGCAAAAACAACCGGTGACGCACTTTCGACGACGGGTTCGCGGAGGATTCAAAAAGTTGTCACAATTATGAGTAGACGAAGGACCACAATTGCTATATTCCTCATTAGGTCCACACGTTTCTGGTTTGTTAATATTTTGGTTGACGAGTGCGGCTCATTGTTGCAAATACTGGTAAATACTTACTCTAAAAATACTAACTTACAGAGTATATAAAGTTATTCTGAGTTTTTAGTAAAATTTTAGTAAAATATTGAACGCGCGTATAGTATTGTTTCAAGTTTCTCAACGTTTACAACCAGTTTTTTGTGGTTTATTTTGATTTTAATAATCTGTAGCCCTCAAGAAGATCAAAGTTCTGATCGAAAAACTTTGGCTCATGTTATTTTAATCAATAAATTTTGTTTCTTTACTTTTCACTGAATAAAGAGTTTAAATTTAATTCTAATAAAAATTTATTCTGAGTTTGATTTACAACAATGTAGCCGTACTTGTCGTACACAGTAATAGCCTTATTTAAAAATTTCTATAAAACTCACCAATATTTAGATCGATTATTTCTGAGTATCCAAGATCTAAATTAAAAAATTAAATCTTAAATATATTAAATAGTTTTACATTTTTAATATCACTCAAACAAATCAATAGTTTATGATTTGACAAACCATTAATATAAGAATCAATTGTATGATTTGAAAAATTATTCTTGAAATGTGAGTCAAAAATAAAGTTTGGAAAACATAGATTAAAATTTAAGACCAGCAGAACTAAGCACAACATATTTAATATGAAGTTGACTTTACATTTCCTCTATAAGTCTCAATAGGGTCTCAATAGAGTTGTTAATCTCTGAGCGTCTTAATCTTAACGCATAAAAAACTTTTTATCTGTTTATATATTTATAAGTAGAAAAATGTTGTTTTCAAGTGAATCAGATTTACCCCCAAAGGGCTAATCAAATGCTTATTCAATTTTGATTAAGATAACAGTTATATTAGGTAACGACTAGTATACGTAGTATAGCATAAAAAGAGTTCATTAGTGTAATCTTCTGTTTAGGCTGAAGAATATCTTTCTTATAGTATATAAATGACTATCAAAACAATTTAATAGTATTTTACTTAACTGGAGAATATTGTTAGTCTTGTTTCATAAGTCGATTCACAGCTAATTTTAGCGATTATTAAGATGTTCATCAGTAGTAAGTCCTCTGCATTTCACAATTGCCGGTCGAGTATCTAAAATGTTAGACAAACCGTTAGAAATATAGATAACTTCTTATATTTTAATCTAATTTGAGAATAAGGCTAATTTAAAAAAAAATTTTGATTCTAAACAGAACTCAAGTGTAGATACGATCCATACGTTTTTGTTTCTAATATGCATTTTAATTAATAAGTCAGTAATAATTATTTCTGTGTTTAATATCTATAGAAAAATACAAAAAGAAATAAATAGTAAGAAATAAAGCTTAAAAGAAATGTACTAAACTCTAGAATAATAAATGGTTTTTTCTTACAGAATGTCTTACAGAATAACTTATATTCTTTTATAATTCAAGAATGTAATTAACTGTCAAAAGTTTTTACAAGAAATACGTTTAGAGATATGATGAAGTATTATAAGTTATGATAAGATGCAAAGCAGAGACCTTAACATTTAAAAATTTCATTTCATTTCTACTCCACATCCACTTAATTTTTTCATTCCAATCCATTTTCAATTTGATTCCATTCCACTCCATATGTAGCCCACATTTGCTTCACAAACGCAGAGGTTCTCAACCTTTTCAAATGTGGTACCATTCAAACCATTGATAAACTTTTGCGTACACATAATCACAATGGAATTATGGTGGAGCACAACTATTCAAATTTTTATGTTTCATAATTATCTTAACTATTTTATAACATTGAAAATCTTAAAAATTTGCTTTCCTTACAGTCAATAGTAATGTCAAAAATAACTCCAAAGAATTTTTCTAAAGTTAATGCAATTAAAACAGTTACTCATAAAACTACTTCTATTTATTACAAAAATTGTCAAATAATTAATTGAATTCAATTTTGCAAAACCTAACTCGTAAGCGCACCACTTGATAGCTGTTGTGTACCACTACTGGTACGCGTACTACAGCATGAAAAGCCTGAGCTCTAATGCTAAGTGAAATTGAGATAACTATTGAAAAGCATGTGATTAATGAAATCAGTATTAAGTGATGTCTTCCTTTCAAACGTAAACAATATTTAGTCAATTAATTGCTGACTAATTAGTAACTAATTAATGAAAAACAAATGGACAGAGAACTTATCGATCGTTTAGTACTAATAATAGCAGAAGAGGTGAACCATATCTTAGAAGCGGATCCGCCAGAACTCCAATCATTGCCTATTAATTACTTAATTGTAGTCTTAATTATGGTTTTCGTTGATTTCTATTTAAAACAGTTGTTAATAAACAATTGGATTATTTCTCTAATAATCATCATATCATTTGCTTATTATTTGAATTACAAATATTTTCGTCCATTAATTGTTTTCTTAATCAATGACTTAATCCATAACTTTTCGATTCAAGAGTTGGGAAGAAATTTATGTCTAATTTATTATTTGACACTTTGTGTGACTTTTGTTTCAAATTTGTTTATATTATCGATCGTTCAATACTACTCTCAACTAATTTTGATGACCAAAGAGTGGCACACATTCGATATCTATTTATTCATGTATTGGATTATTAAAAATCATTAAATTAATTGTTTGTATTAAATCGCTTTCTATTATTTGAGTCCAACTTTTGCACTAAAGTTTGCATTTGTTTGTCTTCGAGAGTTCTCGTGATAATGCATATAATGATTGTCTCATTTGACTCATGAGTTGGACATAAGTTCCGAATGAGTTTACAACTGAGTAATCATTATATGAATGCTTTATATATTGAGTTAATCTGCAGTCGAAGTCTATCTCAAGTATGAAAACTCTTGAGTTCTGTGAATAATATAATTCAAATCATAGTGTTATACAAATAGATACAAATAAATGCTTTAAACACTATTTGCGTCCCATTTCATGAGTTGGTGTTTGCACTCTATATGTAGTATAACATACGGTATCTTAAAGTATGAAATAGTTCTCAAACAACATATACCGTTAATATCGTTACAAATGAAGACATAAGTTACTGATCCGAACAATAGTCGATTCTTAAGATACTTAGGATTTAATTTTTCGATTTGTATAAAACAATACATAATTTTCATATAAATGAGTATTAAATTGCAGTATTCTGTGAGCAAATAAATTGTGTGTATTTGAAAGCTATGGTAACTTATATTTTAATCTAATCTAATAAACAGTATATCTATTTAGAGTTTCACAATATTTAATATTAAGATTGAAATTGTTTATGCATTTTTGGAATAAGTTGACAGTTGTCTCGTGTAATGCCTGTAATCAGAATTTCACAGGTTCTCAAGTCTTTTCCTGACGGTCCTGATTAAAAGTTAAGCCATTTGTGGCTAAACTTTCATTTGA
Source organism: Nanhermannia comitalis (assembly GCA_034697665.1). Lineage (NCBI taxonomy): Eukaryota > Metazoa > Arthropoda > Arachnida > Sarcoptiformes > Nanhermanniidae > Nanhermannia > Nanhermannia comitalis. The sequence goes on from JAQGAM010000431.1 coordinate 6,248, forward strand.
AGTCTGTTTAAATTCAATTGGAGTATAGAAGAAGTCATTTTATAACTTATAAAAAATAAGATCAAGTTTAATATGTTATGTTAGAAAGTTATGAAACATTTCTTAGATTAGTATAAGGCCTACTGTATAACATATAATATAAGCTTTCTTAAGCTGCTTTAATTTAAGCTTAATTCAAACTAATACTTGGTATCAAACTTGAGTCCATATGATAGAAGCGTAGCTCAATTCAAACGATTTCAAACATCAAAATCAATAAATTTGAAACAAATTCAAAATCCTATACATTATGATCAAAAGCCTATAATGTATTTGAAGTAGAAGAAGAAGTGTTAGAAGTAGAAACAAGATGTGGGATGTAATCCAAAAAAGAACAAACATTTAGTGTTAAATATAAAAAAGATTTATCCTACGAATCAATAGACTTCCATCAAAATCTCAAGTTATATGGGTGTCTGACACCACTTTTGGGTCGCGAATACCCTCTCCTCTCTGCTCTAAATTAGTGTTAAGAAAAAAACAATATATTTTAACCATTTTAACAACAATACAATAATTATAGTACTGTATATGTAAGGTATTTAAGTATTGAAGTTAAATTTTCGTTCTATTGAAGAAGACTCACGAGTGCCGTACACAAAAATTTTTGGTTGGAGCCAAACATAGAAAAAATAAAAGATTTTACAATTTTTAAAAGTTCTCGAAATGCTTGGAGACCATGTATGGCCCATTTTGCCCATAGCTGGGTATGGCATTTGAGAGAGGGATCTTTCAAAAAAGTATTCTTATTAAATATTTATAAACTAGATTTCGTTTACTGCAGAAAGAATTCTCATGAGTTGAATACATGAACAGATTTTATATACTTGTGATAATGATTTAAACATTAAAGTTATCAACTGCTAGTATTTGTTTAATTTTAATTATGAATGCTATACAGGTATCAAAATTGTTAAATGTTTTTTAAGGTAATGGCAATGAAAAAAGATTTTGGACTCAATTATAAGCTTTTATCTATACCGCAAGCGCTTCTTATGTTGTAATACTAATTATTCAGTAAGTAATAAAATTTTAACCAATGCCTAATAAACTGTATAATTGTCACTTAATAAAAAATTTTATATTCATATCACTTTTAACGGTACAGTACTTCTATAGAATTTCTTTCAATAGTACAGATGAGAGAAAAGGAGTGTTTTAATTATTTAATAGTAAAGTGATTTAAATGTAATCTCAATGTAATAATAAATAAAAATATATAAATGAAACATTTTAAATATTTTATTTTGAATACTTTTTATACTAAATAAGGATCTTTATTTTCCGGTATTTATTTTTGTGTTTGGTTAACTAAAAAGATAACACAATAAATCGGCGAATACTTATTTTAAAGTTAATTATTTTGTGCACAGAATTTAAAATTTGAAGCTTTGAAACAAATTTATATTTGATACCAGTCATTATCAGAGATCGGATATTTCGGGTCAAAATTTTCTTGATTCGGGTAGGGTATTAGGGCCAAAATGAGGGTAAATTCGGGTCAGCATTCGGGTCAAGGTTAATTTGAAAAAGTAAGTTTTCTTCAAAAAATTTCAATATTACAAACAATCAAAATTAAAGCGAATTATAGAATATTTTTTTAATTTTTCGACTTTCATATTAGGCTCATATATCTGAAAGAATACTTACGGTTGCCGGGTTAGGTCAGCTCAAATACTAGAGGAAATCCAGCAGTTATGAAAAAGTAAGGCGGGCCAAGGTATATTTATTTAATTTTCAAAATTATTAAAAAACCAACGGCGGGACTAGCTTATGTATTTGTCATAGTGAAAGAGCGATCAACATTTACGGATACTATTGGAGCGGATCGTATTTTAAGCTTAAAGTGAAACGTATTTTCGTAAGATTTTTAGTTATATTAACTTAATTACAAACACAATAAGGAATACATGTAAAATCTCAGTAATGTCATACATTCTGATTATTGTGTAAAATAATGTCGTTATAATTAGAATTTATGGTAAATTTTAGGTTTTTTATTCAATTAGAGTAAATTATGGTCAATAAGTCAGATTCAGATAAATTAGGGTAAATTCTGGTATACCCGAAATATCCTATCCTATTACCAGTTCTACCTGTAATTGTACAGTATCTGCACAAGTTATAAACTAATATTTTAAAATTTCATTAAATTCGACTATACTTTGAGACTACTGTATATTCTTTTCGATTATTACTAATAAGTTTTATGAAATCCTTCAATTCTCGTGTCTGTACACATTCATCTACAGTACAACTAAGTTTAGTATATTTAATAAAACTTTCATTAAGGTGAGCATAATTGCTGAAACTCTATGACGTAAACTACTATTCCAGGACTCAATTAGAAATTCATCCTTATTATTACGAATTCTTCAACTTATAAGAAGGAGAGTTTTTATATTTTTGATTTATGAGTTTTTAGTTATTGACAAATCTGAAGCATCATATCTTAAAGTGCATAATATGGAAGCTCAACGATTAATAGTGCGTCCCTCTCCCTGGGATCGCATCAATTTTTTATCGAAAATGTTTTTCAGGTAAGATATAATAATTGTGCGTTTAGTTCATAAAATCTGTTAAAATTTAATTATTTGATTGCTATCTGTGTTTCAATATCTCAATGAAGAAATGAGTTGAATTCGGTCTCTTGTGTCTCATTTACGCTTTTAGCAAACTAGTTGGCGCAGCAAAAAAAACCGAAAATATAATTAGAATTCTATAATAATTTATATGCGTGTTCACTAAAAACGAGAATGATCGTAGTTATAAAAAGTTTATTTAATACAGTAGATACAAAACTGTATTACAGTGTACTACAGATTATTGAAAGCAAATAGTCCTTATTCGAAATTGAAGCAAGTCAAGCATTTAATACAAAAGTTAATTTATTTACATAGGTGAAAACTTTCTTCAAATTCTATCCATTTGAATAAAAAGTGGAAACTTATTTTCATATTTCAATGTAGTCATATTTGACTTTATGAATGGTATAAATTATAAGATTCATTTGCTTTAACACATTCATTATAATTCTCATATTGCGATATAAATGTGAGCTTAAGTTCGTGTAAATGCTTATTTCTGAGTCACGAGAGTTTTAAAAAAATTATTTATCAATATTTAAAGTGAATAAAAAATGAAACAAACTCAATATTGTTTGGGTTCATAACAGATACTTAACCAGATATGTAACCATCAAATGAATGCCTGATATAACCTTAAATAAATTTTTATTAATCAGTCAAAGAATAAAACATTCACAACGCGTAACATCTATGATAAGGCAGAATTTTAACAAACTGATAGCCAATTCAACGACTCCTTGTTTTAATAAACACAGCCGTTTTGGAGTAAAGTATTCTACAAATTATAAATTAGATTTAAGCTAAAATACAATTTTATTAAGAAGTTTAAATCGAGTTCTAATTTAGAGCATCATTGAAATTACTGTAAAAAAGTTGTTTTTGCTTAAGAATCAGTCTTTTTATTGTTTAGACATATAATAAACACAAAGATAATTTTTATTGTATTTGTATAGAATTATTAAATAGAAAGTATTCAGAACACTGGTGAAAGTGTTGTTAACATGTGTATAAAAAATTTAAGAAATAAACAATTTATTGTGTTTATAGTTACTTAATTAGACTCTATAATTGATATCTTATGTTGACTAAAATGTTATATTCGGATTTTATACAAAAACACGTTAAAAAATTTATTTTTATAAAGATGCTTTATAAAGTATTGACAACAGAGCCGTCAGCTCTGGTAAGATGTTTAATACCCTCAATGAAAATCTCGAAATCGAAATAATAAATTAGATTTATATTAAATATTTGAGTTAATTTTTTAATTATCCGACCATTTTGTCATTATTGTCCATTCAAATCAAACTAAGCGTCTCAGTCCTACTCATAATATTTAATATTCTATAAAATCGCTTAAAAGTATGACTTTATTTCAATGTGAGGAATGTCTTCACAATAATTTCATAATATTTTTTAAAAATTATTAGTGTTTGCGGTTTTAACTAATGTAAAGAAATGTTACGCAGCATTTAAGGTATCGAAAGCTTATGACTACTTGTGAAATATGAAATTTTTATTCAATTTTTAACATCTAAAATATCATTGAATTACCTCTGATTAACTATTATTATAGAAGTAGATTCAGTTTAGTTAAAAATGGTTCAGACATAAACCCGAATTGCAAAGTTAGGCAAAACGTTCACTGCCTCCATACGTTTTTGATGCTTTATTACAAAGAAAATATAAATTTATATTTTGAAATCAATAATTTAGTTTATAAAACGCTATGAGATTCACTACTTTAATAATTAATAAATTTAATTTCGATCGACTCTCATAATAATCATTTTCAAATCTCTATTTAAAGCTGGGTTTGGGGCATATATGTTAAAGGACATAAACAGGACCTCGAATTCAGCGATCTCTACAAGTGTCCAAAGAACGATGAGGCGGAGAAAGTGGTTCAAAAACTAGAGCTGTATTTATAAACTAAATCTGTTTTGCTATCAAATATGTGATTTCTTTGTGATATATTTAACTATTTTATTAATGACTACAGAACTTGTAAACCCATTAATTTTTTCTAAAATAATAAATTTACAAATATTTAAAAATTTTATTTAATTAAAGTAGAATTTTCTATTCTCTATTAGTAGTAATCCAGTAATTATTACAGTGTAATACATGATGGATCGGTTATTAAATTTACATAAAATTAAAATTAATAATTAACTTATAATTTAATTTTTCAAGATTTTGCTAAATTTTAATGAACAGTATCTTTAAAATTGATTTTTTCAAAATTTATTACTCTTTTGCCCATTGAATACTCAAAAACTCTATAAAGACAATGATTATAATGATTCTCACAACAAAGCGACGCATAGAGAAACATAACATTTAAGACTATTATATGATATGTTGAACATTTTTTTCCTTACTTTAACTAATGCTATAGTCAATGGAAGAAAGAATTAAAGAAGAAAAAACCAAGTTTAACATTAGCCCTTTTTAAGACATATGTATTTGAATTTGTACCGCTAATTATGGTCTTCTTATTTCAAGTAAAGATCTTTAAAAATAAATTCTCAAAGAATAAATACACAAAATATATAGTTAAAAATGGATATTTTTCTTTTAAGGAACTGGGCATTAGAGTGGCTCAACCAATTCTGTTGGGTCGTGTCGTAAGATTTTTTCAAAAGAATGCCAATATTACTTATAACGAAGCGGTTTGGTCTGCAGTTGGAGTTGTCGGCTGTTCGGCTTTATTTGTAACTTTTAATCATCTTCTCTTAACTTATGTACTCAAGACAGGAATGAGAATTAGAGTCGCCTGTTGTGCATTAATGTATAAAAAAGTAAATTTTATTTTAATTTGTTTTTTAAACCCAAAAAGTAATTGTTTTTATACTTTTTAGTCAATGAAATTAAGTCGTTCTGCATTAGGAAAGACTACAGTGGGACAAATCTTGAATATGATGTCAAACGATGTCCACCGTATGGATGAGGTGAGAAAATAAGATATGTTTTAGTAATGAAAAAATATCTATAAAAGCATATAAATTGATAGTTTGCTACGTTCGCACACTCATGGTTTGTGGCACCTCTTCAGTCAGCATTAATTTTATACTTACTTTGGGAACATCTTCAATGGGCATGTCTTTCAGGTGTTGGAGTGCTTTTACTATTCATTCCATTTCAAGGTGTAATGGGAAGGGCTTTCCAGAGTGTTAGACGAAAAACAGCAAATCTGACGGATAATAGAATAAGAATAATGAACGAAATTATCACTGGAATGAGAGTAATCAAAATGTATACGTGGGAAACACCATTCGCAGATTTAGTTGCACTCTCCAGAAAGTAATGTTAATTATATTGGACTTTTAAAAATCTGTATCTCTTAAAACATAATGTGATAAAATAGGAAAGAAGTCATTCGAATAAGACAATCGAGTATTCTGAAGGCAATAAACTTAGCGTTTTATTTCGTTGCCTCAAGAATTATCTTATTTGCATGCTTTGTAACTTATGTATATATCGGAGGAACGCTAAGTGCAGAAGCTGTGTTTGTCACTATGGCTTTCTTCAATACCATGAGGATTACAGTTACCAAACAATTTCCTCAATCAATTGCTGCCACAGCAGAAATGCTGGTCGCGTGCGATAGGATTCAGGTCTTAAATGAGTTGTTTTTGTTTTATTTCAGTTTTTGTACTTTTTTATAATTATTGCGATTAAATGTTTAAACATTTCCAACTAATTAATAAATTGTGATTCCTTTGCAGAAGTTTTTATTGCTTGAAGAAATAGTTCACACAAATACACACTTTACAGATTCTTGTGCTAATGGAAAGCTTACCAATAATGTAGAAGATATCAAAACTAATGGAACTGCAAATGGAGTGTCTCAGAAAAAATCAAATGAAGAGAAAGGAGTGATTGTTAAAAACATCACAGCGCATTGGAATAGTGTTAGTCAAAGTTTTTAGTTTAGGATTTATCTAAATTTATATTAATTGTATTAAAGCACATAATTAAGATATAAAACTTCATTTCAATATACAGTAGACTCTCGTTATAGTGAAGTCTGATATAGTGAATCTCTCGCTATAGTGAGCAGTTTTAGATCCAAAATTTGGTTCGCTATACCCGACAATGTTATAGTGTTAACTCCGGATATAGTGAACTCTCGATATAGTGAACGGATTTCTCTTGCATTT
>JAQGAM010000432.1:0-13027 GCA_034697665.1 Nanhermannia comitalis
GCTTATATGGACAATACCAGGGGTGGCCACTTTTTGTTGAGAGAGGCATACTTAATATTGTTAATCAAATACTATTACCGTTTGGACCGCCCGCCACCATAATATAGCTGGAAAGGATATTAGAGCTGAACAAAGCCAAAGACATGCTATGAAAATCGCTGCTTTATTTGGTGTCATACGAGTTGGATATGTCATAGGATCTGTAATTGCCCAGTACCTGTCTTTTTTGTGTATTAATTAAATTGAAAATTTCTCATTTATTGATATAGTATTATAAAGATGTGGTGAATGTAAATGTAATAATATATTTATTTGAATTTGAATTAAAAAAGTAAATTTATTTATTTTTGTAAGAATAGTATATTTTCAAATATAATTAATGCAAACCTAATGAGATCACACATAGATTTAATATACTCGCAGAACTCGCTAATACATCAAAACTATGCCATAAATCGCACCTAAGTTTCAAAGATTCGTGATTTAGCTCTAATTTTTACTATAGTTTTGTCACAATTTGAATCTTATTAATGAGAATAAGAAGTCTCACCAAATTTGTCCAAATATCCACCGCTTGTTCATAACTTCGTGCACAATAGAAAAAGGCATAACAATGACACCGACTAAACAGTCGGCTGCGGCTAATGAAGCAACAAAATAATTTGTAACTTTATGCAAATACCTTTCTCTGTAAACACTGAGCATTACTAAAGTGTTACCAAATACTACAGTAACACAAATAATTGCCAAAATGACACCGAGAAACAGGTGATGAATCGTTAAGTCAGGCTCTAATATAATAGTTGTTGCAATTTTAGTAGTATTTTGTGTCAGCAAAGTTGCAAAAGTTGTAGTAAGTGTCTCGTTGTTTAATGAATAACTTGTCAAAGGACTTAATGTGATATTTGATGATGATATGTGATGTATAGAGTCAACAGTTTTGGCCAATTGAACAACACTGCTGTTAGTTATGCTTATGCTTTGGTTATTTTCATTTTCCGTATAATTAATCCAATTATTAAAGCAATCCTGAGTAGAGATACAATCCACTGATTGCACTGATGTGTTCAAACTATCTGTAGAATTGGACTCTAATCCAGAATTGATGGCAGAATCACTGTTCAGAATAGCAGTTGGAGCCCAAAGAGAGCTAAAATTAACGGCCAGTTGAATAAGTCCTGCAAACCCATTACCATTACTAACACTATTACTTATAGTTGTATTCGTTACAGTTGAAGTTGAATACCCAGAATTTAATGGTGAAGATGTGTTTATCACTATGTCATTGAACATGATTACAAGATATTTGCATATTTGATGACATTAGAAAAATATAAAAAAATCTCGAACACATTTACATTAATATATAGTGAAATATAGACTAAATATTGAGTTGTGAGCATATTTTAGGAATTGATGGTGACTGTCAAATATTAGACTTGCTTTTTTGGAATATACAACTTCACTCGATTAACAAATATATCGATTGAATGCTATGCCTATTCATCGTATGATTAATAACAATATATACGGTTTTAATATTTGCACGTTTTCAGTTTAGTGCCATCAGTTCAGTTCAGTTCAGTTCAGTTCATATTATGATAACAATATTAACAACGAAAATATAAATATTAAAAATGCAATATTATTCATAAATACCTATTTTTATTACTCCTATTGCTCATTGTTAGAATATTATTACTCAATATATGTTTGTTATATTGCATTTTGCAGTTGTAATAGAGCATTGACTAAATGTATCACAAGACCTAAGACAATGACCGATTGGGTATTTTTGACAGTATGACATACATGTACTTATATATTTATAAATTGCACTTCATGAAAGTTGTATTTAAGAGTAAGTGTTGCATATATAGATATGCCATGCAGTGCAGCTCACAAATTAGGTGTTAAAATTATATTTTGCGGATGAATTACTTACCTTTGATCATACCTTAACAGGAGGTTAAATTATACGACATCACTATAATAAATAATTAAGGAAAAGTAAAAATCTAATGATGGTAACATTACGAATGAAAGATGCAACATACTTGATTAATGTTATAAAATATTGTGATAAGGTGCATGCAATCTACAGATATTTACTAAGGCTGTTCCAAAGTACAATTTAGATGCACCAAACCGCACCGCGGTCAACCGCAAATTTTTAAATAAATTGTTAATTCAATCAAATATGACTTTAATTTAATCAATAAATAATGAATTCAGTCGATTATTATTTCAAATCAGCCAATAAATTGTCAATTTAGTCAATTAGTCGTTAGTCAATTCATATATGACTTAAAATCATTTAAGAAATAGTTAATTCAGTCAATATATTGTTAATTCAGTCAATTATCAGTCAATAACTATTTATCTAAAATTTACAGTATATAACAACTAAATATAAATAAATGTTATAGATATAATAGATATAAATGTTAAAAATGTAATATTACTCATATATGCATATGGTTGGGATAGTTTTGCTTAATATATATTTGTTTACTTAAATAATATAAGTTATATTGCAATTTACAGTAGTCATAAAGCATTGACTAAATTTACCTCAAGATATAAGACAACGACAGAAAGGGTAGGTTTCACAGTATGACATATATGTATTTATATAACTTAAACTTTATTTAAGTTATATTATATTTGGGTAAAAGTGTTGCATAAATATGAAATGCACTTCACGCCATATTTGTTGTTGGATTTCGATCTTTCGGATAATTTAGTGACCCATTATCATAATTTAACCGGAGGTTTAATTTTACGACTTGACGATCTTAAAACATTTAGCAATAATAAAAATATTATGATGGCAACATTACGTTTGGTAGATGCAACATACTTTCTCAATGGATTTGTATTTTATCAGTAGGATTAACGTTTGAATGATGTAATTGGTTTTGACAACTTTTTCAATAGCTTTCCTGCATTATTAACAGAACTATAGAAATGTTGCATTACAGGAGACAATTGATTACATCAATTATTGTTTAGATTAACTAAATTGCATTTATTCTTCATATATAGCCGCGAATTACAAGCGGAGATCGAAAGCGTTAATCAACAATTAACTGATACCGAAGACAAAGTCAAACATGAAAGCGCCGCTATTAAAAACAAAGTTACTCGAGATGTGTCGGATTTACAGATGGCTATTGACGATCAGGAAAAACAAATCGCTGAATTACAAAAACTTTTGAAAAAACAAGCGAAACAAGTTTCGGTAAATAGTGTTTATACATTCATATATTCTTCAGTTATTTAAATTTAAATTCACTCACAGGACGTAACGCTAGAATTAGAGGCATCTCAACGACATTACACTGATATTTATGATATATTAACACAAAGTCAGAAAAAATGTCAAAATTTAGTTCATGAAGTGGACGAAATCAGATCGAGTTTAGAAAAGGTATTCTTTTAACCAAACAATAGCCGATTCAAACTGCTTTATGTGCGCTCGCATTCAAGCTCGAAAAAGTTTTTAGAGTTTAATTTGTTCATTTGTAGTTTAAATGTACCTCACAGTTGTCTAAATATATAAATTTAAAACTGTTATAATTAATTTAACATTGAATAATATTTTATTCAATAAGTTAACGGCTAAATAAAGTGCATTTCAAATCAATTAATTTTTATTGACTTATTAATTGCAAATAACTATTAGGGCATAACTATTAATAATAAATATAAATTTCTATTAAATAATGCAATTTTATGATAAGACATTCTAACTTCAAGTTAATGTTTAGCTTAACATTAAAAAATGAAATTATAGTTTGTAAATAATCTTCAGTACGGGAGTCCATCCGTTTCGCTCTTAGATAAGTTTTGAGCATTACTTTAATTAATGAAAACCAATATTTATCACTGACGAGTAAGCTTTCTGACAGTGCGATCTCAAGTTATATCTAATGTAATCTATTCGACACAGTGACGGAATTGTGACTAAAAGGCATAAATTCGGTATAACTTAAAAACTTATTATCAATATTTACTTAACTGATATCAGGTGTCTCTTTCAACTTGAGCAACAGTTGCCACTAATATCATATAAGTATTAATATTATGTCTAATTATAAAGGATCTCCTGATTTAATTACAAGTTATACATTAATTTATTGCAATTTTTGTAAATATTTTGGTAAATTATGACTAATTTTCTTTATAGCATTCTCGGAAATCATCCCTTTCCTTCCTCAAGAAATTCTGAATGGATCAGATCTAACAAATAGTTGATTAACATTAAAAGTTATAAAAATGAATTTTAAATTAGCGAAAGCATTGTTTAATATATAGAATTGTTTGCAAATAACACATGAATACACCTAATATTTAATTTACAATCTATAATATCGATAAAATTGATATTACAGACAAAATCAAAATAAACCTTTGGTACTGTATGTCTTTGGTTTGTTTCTAACCGTAACAACTCTTGTTATTCTAATGGAATTTTACTTAATTTATCTGTTACTATACGTGAAGAAACCCCTGTAATTTCAATGACGTATGATATTTAGTTTTGTGAGAATAAGAATGACAATGAAAATAAAATGATTAGAATTAGTGGTTATGTTGTTATGCATTATGTTTTCAAGATCATATCTGACATATTTCTGTTTATTATTGCATAATTCATTGATATCTGACCTGTATATTGAATAGCATCTCAAATAATTTCAAGTATTTGTAACCTAAAGAGTGTGTGATAGTAAACTTGCTGTACTCTGGCTGTACTGTTTAATAGCAATAAAAAATTCCTTAAATAAAAAAATTATATCAATTTGCTTAATAAATAAGTGGTATGAAAAAAAGTTAAAAGTCGATTATCTCAAACATTATAACATTATACATATGAAAAGTTAATAACAAGTCAATAAGATTATACATAATTCTGTTGCTAACTTATTATTCATTGGATGAGATTAAGGAATGGATAAGACTTTTAGGTCTACGAACATGTTATTTATTAGCCTTGGAAAGGTCCACAAATCGTTTCTTTGAGGATTAATCGTTTGAAAAATTAGATCACTTCAAGTAATTGAAAGGTTTGTACAAAGAGTATAGATATTGAGTTCAATCGCGCCAATCAATACATGTTGTCCTCAGAAGTTTTCTTTATTGTTGGAAAACATGAGGCGATACAACCCATAAATCATAACCCAATTTAAATATTTGTTTTTAAGGAAAGTCTTGGAACTGAAGACATTTATCTATAAAGATTGGCTGATATATTCATTGATTCACATTCAAGGTCTTGGAAAAGACCTCTTTTGATACTTCGTTAGGTTATTTACAATACTTGTGACAAACGTCATAAAATTTGGCACAAGTTCTAAGTTCTCATTGTTTTTATTGATGGAAAATATGTTATCTGTCAGTAAACAAAATATCATACGATATATTTATTTATTTATTAATGAATCTCTAGATGAATGTCGCCCTAAAGCTACAGGGGTTGGTATCAATGCATTAGAGATAATAAGTTTGATAATAAGTGTTTGAAATATTCGTGAAAAAATTTCGAAACTTTCACAAATTATTTGAAGCAGATTTGAGGCATTATTTGGCTGAAGAGCGAGTGCGAGAAATTCAATGCTTTATTTGTAGAAAAACGTGAAGCGATTCAATACGGGTTTTATGCAGTGCCTGAAGTAAAAGTAAAAACTCAACAAATCGCTGATGAAATCATTTGAAAAGTTACTATTGCTCTGCAGTGTGTTTCTAAGTTAAGGGGAACTCAAGCAGCTTACAAGTTAGCTTACTATGCAAAAGGCTGCGACGCCTGCAGGTGGTATTAAATAGGCTTTTGATAACTAATACTTCCTTTCAAAGCATTGCAGCAATTTTGCCGGTCTATTGCGTGAGACAACTGCTCATCACTGTATCCGGAACGCGCTCTTTTTAATTGATTTTACAAAAATTCATTCATAGCTTCAAAAAATTCTTAGGTATCAAAAAAGTCATTCAAATTAACATCAAAGTTAGCTCTATTGGGAACAAATTAGTAACTAAAAAGAGAACTTAAGAACACTTGAATGAAATTTAGTTGCACTTCAGTTTCAATGTTATCATGAGAGCAAATATCATATACAAGATATCGTTTTCAAAAGAAAACGTTTGCAAAAAATTCGCGCAATCACTGAATATGAAAAGCAGTTCAAATAATCGCAAAAAACTTTAATTAATTCATTAATAAAATAAAAATTTATTCTCACTTAAAATGTAGTTCAGAAAAATGAGTTTTAAATCAATTAAGACCTCAAGTAAAAGTGGGTTGTCTTGTGACTACAAATGAGACCTCAATTGAATATTTCTATAAAGTTTACTTAGAATTTTAGAATAGAAAACATTAAGAAATTAATAATTAATTGGCTTTCCTTGAATTTAAACTATTTTACTGTAATCACAATACGAATAAATTAAAACTATTGACTGATTAAACAGATATTCCCTTTTGTTAGGTTAAGGAAAATCAAACAAAAGTTAGTGAAAAGTTTATTGCACTTACAATTATTGTCTCAATATAGCGAAGTCAGATTGAAGTTATCGAACTTGTAAGTTATCCGCGCTTTCAATAGATTATCTTTATATAAAACAATTTAAAAGTGTATTGTTAACCAATATTAATTAACTTTATAGTTGACTTTATTAATGTTAACGATGGCAAAGCTAAATATACAATGATTTAACACATGGCAATGTTTTGACTTTTTAACGAGATTGTCGATCGTGTATAAGGCGGTACTTTTCTATGGTTATATTTGTGAAACAGGTATACGTATGGGTTGGGTGTAATGGCAGGCAAAGACATTTTATCTTAGTATTGAGCTTATGACATATATGAAAGAGGAGGCGCATAGCTCTCGCTCATTAATATTTTTAAAAATGTAGACATTCAAGAGATGATGCAAATCTGATCAAACTTTGCGTTCATACACTTCTTCTCTTACATCAAAATATTTCGCTTTAAACTGTTTTGCGAAAGGTCTTTATCAAGGCTATAGACTCTCTTACGTTCTCATTTTATAATTCAAATAACTCGTATCCAAAGGATATGAAGTTAATCCAAAAGCTTCTTTATAAATGCTTAATATGTTTGAATGCAATTTATTTAAATAAAGTATGTATTGATGTGCTTTGGTTGTGACAATTGGGTGATAAAAAAAAGTTAAATTTATACTCTAATTAGAGTTTGAGAACTAAGAGCGTTGTGGTCGCTATTAAGTGGGACTTAAGATTCTATTTTACTTAAAGCATTGATGAGAGGATAAAAAGCAAAGACTAAAGTAAACTTAAGTCATGTTACGAACAAAGATAGCAAGAGATGCACTTGAGTTTTGCATTTGAAGCTTCAATCTATCAAACACTAAGTTTTATCATTTTTATGTGCATTTAAAATAATTTTAGAGATAAGCGGATGCGATAAAAAGTTAAGAAAAAGTTAAGAAAAAGTTTTAGAAAAGCTTATTCGCACACAAGGAATACTCCAATGAAATGGTTTCATAAGAAAGTGATTTAATTTATGATACATTTTTGATTGAAAATAAAGATAAAAACATCATTTAATACATTTACCTATTATTATAAATTCCTAAATAACTATAAACCCAGATATTTAAATCTTAATAAATATAATCTAAAATGAATTAAAATATTGATTGTATTGAATTTCATAGTTTTTTAAACAACAACTTACTATTTAGTGATTCAGAAACTACAAAAACAATATTTTATTTTCCAAAAATTATGAGTTGGCACGAGATTTTATTGTTATTATTGATGGAAAAATAAATTTTAGTAAACAAAAATCATACGATATTATATTTATTAAGAAATACCTCCCTGAATGTCGCCTAAAGTTATCAAAATATTACAGATAAGTTTTCTCTAAGAAAGTGAAAGTTGAAAGAATATAAGTTATAAAAAAAGTTTACTTAAGCTGAAGCTTATTTACCAGCGCCTATACTTTTAATATTAAAAATGAACATAACTTTTAATAAAATAGGATTTATTAATCAATTGATTGAACATTTGGTTTTCATACAAAATGATACATTAAATTTTGTCTCATAATTATAACATTCATTTAAATAAGATTTTACATTCACATAATCTCTGATTAGCATTTTTGTGTTACAATTAATATTAAGAATACTGTATTGGAATATAAATTGAGACGCAGTATTAGCTTAGTTTGGCTTAAAATTAATCTCTTCAGAGAATCTCTAAAAATATAGAATCAATACTACGTTTACAAACAATCAAACATTTTCGACAAAACAAATTCTTCGAAAGAATTCAAAATACTTCATCAGCTACTGAATGAGTTGTTCCCACTTACTTCATTAATGAAACTTAATCAATTAAGCTTCATTGAAAAGCTAATGGAAACGGTCTTTTTTGTCGACAATTTCATTGTAGAACTTCGTTGAAACAATTTCATTGTTGACCCTTCATTGAAGGAATTAAGCTTCATTGGAAGTCTGATGGGAACACTTCAATGAAATTCATTAGAAAAAAGTAAAATGTGCCCATGCGCTATAATTTAACTTTTCATTTACAGGTATTATTGATCATGCGCTACAATAAAGTTTCATCCACGAAATGTAATGTGAACACATTTTTATTTTACTTCATTCATATTTAATTGATTAAACATAATTAATGAAGTGGGAACAAAGCTTAAAATAAGTTTTCATAGTGTTTTAAGGCAT
The DNA here is from genome assembly GCA_034697665.1 of Nanhermannia comitalis. Classification (NCBI taxonomy): domain Eukaryota; kingdom Metazoa; phylum Arthropoda; class Arachnida; order Sarcoptiformes; family Nanhermanniidae; genus Nanhermannia; species Nanhermannia comitalis. Next base: position 8,742 of record JAQGAM010000432.1, read on the forward strand.
GTTCGCCATTGGATTCCATCGGATAAGATAAAAAACTGAGATCATTTTTATTCTTATTTTGGTTTGCAATCAATATTCAAAAGAGGATCAAAAGTAACTATTTTGAAATGAGGATCAAATAAAAAAAAATTGGAAATAGTCAATCTTTTGTAGTCAATCTTTGATTATCATCTGTAAACAATGAGAAATAGACACAAATATCAAGTGAGATGTCAGTGCATGCAAAAGAGGATCAGCTTTGATCAGATCTTTTTTATTCAAATCGCGTACGGGATGTCAAAAATTGGGATGAGATGGCGAACAAGCCTTTAAGCTTTATCTAAATCTGCATTTTATCTTCTCTTTATTGTTATAAAAGCTGATACAGACTTGAATAGTACATACGCTTATTTATAAACTTAATGTTTAGTTTAGTGGTACTTTATTAGTGAATATAAACAAAGGAACGGTGTGACTGACATTTGAAAGATTTATTTTGTATACGCAATTATCAGTAAGACATAATTCAGCGCTTGAGAGCATTGAACAACATTCAAAACATTACATTAGTTGAAACCTTATTCGAAGTGTTTTAATATTAAATTTCAACATTATTTTTACTGAACTTGATTATAAAATGTTTAATGTTTATGTTTAATTCTTTTTCATAGTTCAGTGCCGTCACAAGAATGTTAATTAGAATACTTATTTATCACAATATTTATTTATTGATTATTTATTTTAACTTTAATAATGCAGTAAAATATCAATATATTTAATAAGTTTATGCTTTGTCAGAATGATTTACAAAAAACAAATTCAAAACTTCACAAATCTGAACCTCAATAGAATGTAAAATTATTTTTCTTTAAAGAGTTTAATGCATTCCGTTGGGAAAAACAATAATCTTTAATTACTTATGATAACAAATCACAATAGTAATGATCTTAAAAATTAATTTATTTGCATAATTATTATAATAATTATCGCATACTTACAGGTTAAGTATCGTTAAGTTAGTCACAAGTTCTATTTTAGTTGATTAGATAAAGTGGTTGCAGGACTATTGGGACTATTCAGGCGACACTTATGAACGACAACATGCATGAGATGCAGAAGTGAAAGCTTTTTTAAAGGTATAAAATGCATCGGTATTCAAAAAAATTTAATATAATTAGAACAGATACACATAACCTTCAAATTTAAATATCAAGTTCCTATACAGAAGTTGTGTATTAAATTCTTTTCTATTAATGAGTTTGAAGGCGAAAAGTAGCTTAAGTTGATGTTTAACTCAAAGAAACATTTTAATTACAGAATATTAAATTTTTTACTTTATTGTTAATGTCTTTTCTATTCATATAAACATTTTTCATTAGAGAGCAAAAATCTTGAGTCTATAATGTATTATATGTTTGATATTTGGATCTGAAGGCTATGTAATTAAGTTTTGATCTTATATTTCAAAGTCAGACATATTTTCATAATATTAATGCTATCGTTCAATACTTTTTGGTTGTTTAGAAATTAAAAGTTTTTACTTTTGCTTCTTTTGCATATTGTCGTTCATATACAGTATATATTGACATAAAGTACAATATTTATGATTACAATTCTTTGGAAATCGATAACTCAAGAAATTCCTATTAAAGAATAAACTTATTTAGTTATTTAGTGATAAGGTGTTTAACCGATAATTGTTTTATGTATTAAAATAGAACTTTGTTCATGCATTTGCTTAATTAAATCACGAGATGAAATGAAATGAACAAATGGTTTTAACCACATATTCATCTATCAATGTGTGAGTCGAAGTACGGACTACTTATAAACGCTTATAAATAAACTTAAGATAAAAAAGTATTACTGTATACACAGTGATTGCAGTTTTCGGTTTGTGCCTAATTTTGTCTATTATTGACTTGGATTTAAAAATTTTTATTTGGGTAAAGGTCTAAATCAACATCTAATACGCCTAAAATTGTCACTCAGTTTTGAAAAATTCATTCGACGCATAAATATATCACATGAATAAAGCAAAATATAGTTTTATGGTTGAAATCTTATAAGTTTATTGAGTAATTAATTGAAAATTTGATTGGAATATCAATTGAAATTGAAATTATGAATTTGATAAGTATTATTGTTCATTTATATGTTGAAGAATGCTTTTATTTCTATTGAGATATTAAGGAGAAAAATTACTATTTCAACTTATATTGTGTTTATAACATAAACATTAAAACAACTCTAAATCTAAATTTATTTTAAGCCAGAAATAAAGTGTCAATTTTCTGTGCCGAAAGTTGACGGCGAATAGGGGAAAAATCTCTCGGCTTATCACATACGCAGAATATTGACGCCGAATTTGATTCTCGCAATAAATAGCATTATTAGCTATATATACTGTATTATGTGATTGGATAGTCAAATACATAATAGGATAGACAATGAACTTGAATTATATCCTCAATTATATCCTAGAGTTTTAAAATGAAAATAAATAAATCATGAATGTTTTTACAATTATTTAAATTATAAATAGTTAATTATAGGTAGAAGTCCAGTATATATTCTATTTTCTGAGCAAAATTAGACACTTCTAAAAGAATATTAAGTTTGTTGAGACTGTTTTATGTTGGGTCCACATTTATTACTCGTGTGAGACAGCTGTCAGATTGCAGTCTGACATCATATTTAAAGTTCTAATAATTAATAGGTTATAATTTATAAAGTTCTTAAATCTAATAATAATATGTTAGTTGAAAGTCTACTGCAGGTCTACTATAGTTCCAAATAAACTTATGATAAAAAAATCTATTTTATTGAAATAGCCTCTGATTTGTGTTTTAGAAGTACACAATTTGATCGGAAGCACAAAATAAAAGAGTTGAAGTTGTGCTCATTTTTTATTTTACTTTTTATTTTACTTTTTATCTGCTTTTTATGAGTTACTCTTTTGTTGACATAATCATAATACAGGTGTTTAGATTATGACATATTTAGACTGAAATTGACTTAAATTGCAGACAATTGTCATAGATGTTAATTTGTTGAAATGCTTGACTGTTATAGTTTTCCATTTTTTATACTTTAAATACCCGATTAATTAACTCAACAAACTTTTAAAGCTAAATGTTTGTTATAAATTTCAGTTTAAAAATTAATACAAATATATTATGATTCTTCTGTAATTTGATTCTACTGTAAATTAACACATCTGTGATATATTACTTCCGGTAAAAGTGTTGATTAATACGTAAGATAACTAAAAACGATTATTAATAATTCAAAAACTGTTTTGTAACTGTGTTTTATTTATTATAATAAAACTTTTGAATTCTTAAGTATCACAACTTTAATAAATCACTATTAAATTCTGTCCGTCTCTCCTCCCTTTTTCTCTCAAAAATATTATTGACATAAATACATATTATGTAAATTTTAATATTCATTTTAGATAACAATGGCTTGTATTTTAATAATATGAGAGATCACACTCAACTTTTCCTTAATTTTTAGTTTTCTTTATCTGTTTTAACGCTTTCTTTTTTAAGCCATTGATTCCCTTTTCCTAAATAGCCATTTACACTGATTTTTGGGATTCTGGTCTCCCCTCAAACTCTTTCTTTGCTTCACTAAATCTACTTTTATAAGTATACAGATGATAATTTATGTTTATATAATGTATAGGGTGTCACAAACTCAAGGGTCATTGTCATATAAAGATTCGTGAACTTATAGTCATAGAGTAGTAATAATAAAATAATTTGTTATAAAAATAAATTTACACTATAATGAAAACCTTACAATATGTGAATTTTAAACTATTTTATATCAAATTAAATGTTCTGATAAAAAAATTCAACGCGAGTACATATTAGTGTTTATTCTTGTCTATTATATAAACATATTATATTAATTTAATAGATTCTATAAGTTATACTGTATTTATTAAATAATAATTTTATTTATCAATAATTCTTAAATACTACCTTGTACATTTTAAACAGTATTGAAGCTGTACTGTATTAATACAGTAAAAGCTGTGTTAGCGACCAGTTGAGGAAACGACCTCATACTCAGACGGACACTGCTTTTTTCAATGTATAAACATCTGTGTGTAGCGACACAGCTGAGTTTTGCGACCACGACCGCTATTTTTATAAAACCTATAGCATTACAAGCACCTGACTTAAGCGACCACTTCAATCTAAAAATCTAGAAACCTATCAATTTTTACTATTTATTCGAATATTTTCCAAATAATTGTTAAAAAAATTTTAAACTTCCTATTAATTTATAAA
>JAQGAM010000433.1:0-13026 GCA_034697665.1 Nanhermannia comitalis
CCATCAGACATAACACATATCTCAATATGTGCTTATATTATTATTTTGTGTTAATAAATAAATGCTATACTTGTGAACCAATGTCTACATTCATTTCAAACACAACATATCACAAACACTTTATTTGGCGCAGTCAGGAAAGGCTTTTCATCGGTCACATTCAACATCGGTTCAACATTTGGATCGCAATCAATCGTTACTCCATACACTCAAAACTGGTGGCACTGATGGACATTTTCGCCTAAGATGTGCTCAACTGCGGTCTGCTCTACGGGTCTGTTCGTACACAACTGCGGGCTGATTCGACTACCAGCCCGTTTGTACACAACTGCGGTCTTTTGGAATACCGGTCTGTTTGTACGCAAATGCGGCCTCATTCATTTTACGGCTATGTCGCTTAATTTATTTTACATTTTATGACCTTGAGCTCAATATTCATAATAGACCTTCATTTTAATTAATTATAGTGAATGCACTACCATTCTAGCCCTTCCTTTCTCGAGATATATTAATTTTTGAATTATTTATTTTACAATTTTAGTTTTCCACACGACCCCTTACAATATAATTCCAAAATTTTGTACTCATATATCTTAAGTTCATGCCCTCTACTTTTGACAAAATTTTGGGGACGATTTCAAGACAAAAGGATTTCTCTTAACTTATCCCACTCTCCTTTGATTAAAGCTTACAGTAATTAAGTTAAATTTTATTGTCCACTATATTATATGTTTAGTTTATGTGTGTAATATGTGCTGCAGTTGTAGTTTAGATAAAAATAGTTCGATTACAATAATTTGTCCCCCAAACTGATAATAAAATAAAATCGCAACAATATTACGAATTCCGGGAAGTCTACAATTTTGTTGTTTGAACACATTTTGAAATAGATTGTAAAATGTTTTATGGTATTTCTGCAAAGATGTTATACAGTATAATACTCTTCATTCTTCATGGTTTTAAACGCCTTAAAACTTATTATTTATATCCATTATTTAAAAAAATGCATAATTTGCTTGTTCTGTATATATGTATATGAATACGAAGTGCTACAAAACTCTTCATCACTTGAAAAATGTAGTGCGAGTTCCGCTAATGACTAACATGAAAGCACTCAATTCTGTAGTACAGTAAAGAGCACTTATAATGAAAACGACAAATCAATTGGAATTTGATGTCTAATAACTATTCATAAATTATATCATTTATTGTTCTAATTTTATTTAAAATGTAAAATCAATAGAAAATACAGAGTAAATCTGCAGATCGTTAAAAAAATATAAATAAAATTAATTTTCTTATCAAATTAAATTATTTATTTGTCAAACAAAACTTTTAGTCTTATGGCATATACTTATATCAATAAATTATTTAATTAGTTATAAGAAATTATGAGCAATGATAATAAAATGTATTATCACACACACACACATTTTCGGTCTATTCATTGAAGATTGTTTCAAATGACAGAATTTAGAATTTATTTCATTGAAAACTTCTTATGCTATAAAATTATTTTTTACTTTTATTGAATTTAATTCTTAACTTCCAATTTTTGATAAAATATAAAATAATTTTCATTTGTTGTTGTTGTTATTTACTCCAGTGTTGGAGGCGCACTGTAACTTATATGTGCTGTTGGCTGAGGATTGCTCAAAAACAATATGGATCTTTTGGCCGCAAAATTCAGTCAAAGAAACGAGCGGATCAGGATTCGAATCCACGATCGTTCGATCATGAGTCCGGCACCTTAACTCACTGCGCCACTTAGACTCTGATAATTTTCGTTTATATTTGGCTAATGGGTGTTATGAGTTATTATATAACACTAGCATTGTTAAATTTGATAAATTTTCTCCAGAGCATTAAATTTAATATTAAATTTTAAAATATAGCAAAATGTTAAAATTGGGTGTTATTCTTGAAAACCATTATCTCAGTATCTTATATTCGCCATAATTCAACTCTGAAATATAAAATTCCGTCAAATTATATTGAATTGCTAAAAATTTTTGAACTCATTCTTCACGAGAATTGAGTCCTTCATAAGAGGCAATACTGGGAAGTTTTATTGATATAAATGCTAAATCTTTAGGGCTCGTGCAAAAAGTGCGTACGCAGTTTTGGAGGGTTTTCATATCCCTACCCCCACTTTGTACGCAATCGTACATTTTTATACTGATTTTATGGCTGATCCCCCTCCCCCATGACTGCGTACGTACTTTTTGCACGAGTCCTTATGAGTCTTATAATTTTTAACCATTTTCCAGATTTCGATAGGATTATTGGACAAGGATTTTTCTGTTAAATTTATTAAATTTTCTCTTGAGACACAGGCCTCTGAACCGATTTCTGATTTCTGTTAAAATTTGATATAAATTTAATGCTTTACGACGCTATATAACACTAACAAACAAAGGCGGTTATGAAATGAACGAATGAATGCTATTTTTATAGTTTTATATAAAAAATAATGTCTATAAATTGAAGAAAAGCATATTTTTCAAATAAATTTAACTTAAAATATTTTTTAAATAATAATAATTTCAATGTAAGTAAGTATAGAAAATGTAGGGTATATGATATTTCCAATGTGTTTTACAGGCCAATGATTTTAACAGAAAATCGTTTGCATATTATTTTAGGTTAAAACAAAAAAATATTTACGTATAAAAAGTTTCAGTGAATTTATTGATTTTTTGGAAACTTTAGCGTTTGAATCATGAATGCAGTGAATGAAAAGTTGTACAACCTTTTCATGAAACGGTATCACCTTATGATAAATGTTTCGACTCAATTCTTTGTATTCCACGGAATAATTTTATTGATTCAAATAAAAAGAAATTATATTTTTAATAAACTTTCTTGAATTTGTGTTTTTATGTAAATAATTATTTTTGTGAATAAAATTTAAACATCTGTACCAACAAAAACTTTCAAAATTCTCTGCTTTATTGAGAAAATAAATTTCTAAAAAGAATTGCTTTGAAGTAAATATTTGTAAATACTTTACAGCTTATTAGCAGTAAACTTAAGAATTGCACAAAAGAGTGAGAGAATATTAAGTTTAAGAGAAAAGAGTAAAGTCTGCTCACATTTATATAAAAGAGAGAACTGCTAATTGGATGAATCCTTTCCTTTGCGAATATATTGAAAATTCAACTTATTTGATAACATAGATAATGCTCCGAATTATTCATGAGTATTATGTAAGTATTGTAGAAGAATAAAAGTCAAGAATGGAGTGTCCTCTATGTCAAAAACTTTCCATCGGCTTAACTGAGACTACAAAGCTGGTGGAGCTGTAGAGTCGAGAAATAATAGAAATTTGGCACTTTATACCTTTTCCGTTTGTAGTCATTAAAAGCCCATCAAATAAAAAATAACTATTAGAGATATAAGTGTCCATTTCGAGAGTCAAAAGCACTTACGCAGTACAATTAAAACCCCAAATAGAACATAACATACTTCTTACTAATAGATATGAGTGCAGTACTGTATTGTATAACTGCAAATAATTAATAGAACTTCACTGTATATCTATAACGTCTATAACGTTTTTTATCTGGAACACTGTCTAAATCCAAATTAAATTAAAGTTTAAAATATTTTTTTACTTAGAATCCAATGAGAAGCCCATTCATTTCTGCTTATTATGATTCACACAACGTCTTGTTCGATACCTTATACAAGTACTGATTTTTAACTATGTTAAGGATTTGATTGAATATGCACTTCTTTACAGCTCTCATATCTTCACTTTTAAAGCTCAGAAACTTGCAGACTAAATATTTATTCGATATATGATAAGAATTTCAATAAATAGAATATATTTCACCAATAATAGTAAAAATAGGATATAAAAATTCGTTTTTTTCTTCAAATAAAATGTAAAAGAATCTTACAATTCTTTATTATGGTCGTTATAATTTCCACACATTCAGCCCAATAGCAGTTCATATTTTATAGTTTAAAGAATAAAAATTCTATAAATATTTTTATAATACAGTCTTAATGTCAAATTAAGAATACTATAAGAGATGCGAAAAAATTTATTGAGCAATACAAATAAGTAGAAATATATTTTTAGAGCTTTATGACCCACGAGCCTAAATCCATTTCAAGATCGAGTCTCAAATCTCGAAATTTTTGAAGATTAATACGCTGTGAAAATTAAATTTTCATTTAATGTTTAGTTTGACAGATATTTGAAATTTATTTTCAACATAAACATAAAGAAAACATTTAATTAAATTATTTTATTTAAATTTTTCACTTCCTTTAATTAAACTGAATTAAAATTTCTGAAAACAAAAGAAATATTTTTTAGTTTATACAATTAATTGTAATTTTTAATAATTTTTAGATTATAAAAATAACCAATACTGTAATTTAATTAATTTTGTATAAGTTGAATGGCTTTAATATTTTCATAGCTTTATTTATTAATAGCAAAGTTTTGAGTGTCTCGACTGGACTCGAGTGAAATCGAGAATTGAATCTCTCGAACGAGACTCACGACTCTTTACAAATAAGAACAACTAATAAGACATAAATATATATCAAATGAATGGATTTCTATTCTATAAATATACCAAAATATAATACATTTCTCACAAGAATGAATTCTAGTGTTTCGATAAAAACTCGACAGAAATCTTTGATTTTTCTGCCTTTTATATCCCTTTTTTCTAAAGACAATGACTTTTATCTTAAGTTGTTTGCTGTGCGTAAGTTATATTACATTTGTTTAATGAGCCCATCAGAAGTTCAATCGATTCATGGCTGACGTTCGGAATGTCAATGACTATAAAGTTGCTTTCAGTCCAACTAAATAACTAACAAGGAATATGTGTGCGTTGACTCTCTTATATTAAAAAGTAAATATAACTTTTACATAACCTCACAATTAATTTTGAAAAAATTTTATTCTCTACTGTAAAGCAAACTTGGAATTTATTTATATATATATCATTACTATGTAAAGCTGAATGAAATGTCTAAGACTATTATAATTATTTAGTTATGCATTCATAATATGAATAGTTCTTTGATATTATAGTATAAAATATGTTAGAACTATATGTTAATACATATTTAAATAATTATATTGGGCTTAAAGCCATTCAGTAAATTTTCATACCGCTGACTGCATAACTTCAGTATTCAATTCTTAAGTCATATTTGATTTCAAAAATGCAGCAAAAATGTAATTCAAAGACACACCTCTTTATAAATCAGTCGACATATGCGAACATCCTTTTCGATACATAAATATATTATATAACATTATTTTCAAGTAATTATTATGATTTTATATTATATACAGTACACTATGATAGTGTACTCATAGTACTGGACAGTAAATCTAAAAATAGATTACTGAATATGCTAATCCCATGCCGTCTTATTATTGATTTTCTCTTCAGTTTATCAATGATATAATTTAAATAAGTTGTCAGAACTTGGAAGTAATTATTAATTTATATTCATTTTTTTAATTTAATCTATAATTTGACTTAATCTTCAAATTAATTTCACTTTAAGAGAAGGCAATTTCAATAACTGCATAATCATTTTCTTCTATCATTATATATGAGCTTAAAAAACATTTTGGTCAGTAATTATTAAATTCGAGATTTCTAAAATCAATTTAAAATTCCTATAGAAATAATGGTAATTAAAATAAGATTTTAGAAATCTCGAATTTAATAATTACTGTCCAAAATTTTTTTAAATTTTCTCTTTAAATCTTTAAATTCGAAGAAAATAATTGACTTAAAAAATCAAAAAATAATTCAAATTTATCTGTTTAGTTCGGTTTAATCGGTCATTGTTTACCGATGTTTAGCGAAAATTCAATAAAATAAGACAATATTTTACACGAAATGACATTTTTTCATATTTTATTCATTTATTGGAAGCCATTTAACTATTTTATTGAAATCGCGAGTTTAAAACTCGAATTAATTACCGAATTGGTGACATTGTGTTTCGGGTCAGATTTTATGATCTGTGACTTGATCCGGCCTTTTCGGGAATGCGCGAATTGAGCAAAATGGGTTTAGATTGACCTATTTATTTTTGGATAAGAGTTTATACCAATTTGATAGAATAATTTCTTTGTAATTCTAAAATAATTAGTGTGGTCTCAAACGAATTAGCACTTTCATTTTGCTCAAATTGCCAAAATCCTAAAAAATTGGTTAAAATTTAATTGCAATTTGTCTTAAAAGTCATTATTATGTAGATTTAAGTTCAATATTTTATTATTGTATTCGTCAAATTGATTTCTAATTAAATTAAATTATAAAAAAATTAAGTTTTAAAACTGGTCTTAAACCAAATTCCGGGACCGTATAATAAAATTATTTTATAGTCAAGTATAATATTTAATTTAAATGAGTTTTTCTAATTTGAAAGAGAATTCATATTGATTCTCGATATTTGGCGCTTACTCTAATTTTTCACTTCTAATGTAAAGCCATTGGAGAATTCTAAATATACAACATATTCTCACAAGAATTGCCCGCTCTGTTGCCTTGTTTATCATACATAGTCATCAAACAAAATTTGATCAAACAATTGGGAGTTTGTGCACAGAAGTGAAGAATAAAGCACATCATATGAGTTTGTGGTTCAATGTTTGAACGAATTTAATATTTAAAGGCCATCTCATTAAGTCCTAAATTATAAGCAAATAGATAATCAAACCTTATTTAATGTTAAAACCTTTTTCTGAAACTAATTTTATTCCGGAAATTCCTTTTATTACCAAAACAATGGATATTTTGCTGAATAAACCATAATCTAGTCATTGAAACAAAATTCTGTGAACTTTTTTCATTTAAAGCATTGAAGCATATAATAAGCCAAATTGCGATCAGCCCTGACTTCTATTACTGTTTGACTCCATGGTAACAAAGTCTGTAAATATTTCATTGTCAGAACATTTCGTTGTCTAATGAGCTGATTATAATAAAATAAATTGTAATCCTGTGCTAAAAGTTTTTTTTTATAATTCTCAACAGTTTCATAAGTCAATTGACATGCAATACAGTATATGCGAACATATTTTTTTATTCAATACCTCATTATTTAAGAAGAATTAAATATTTTGATTTTTGTCTGCACAGCTACTCCCAAAAAGTTCCGTTTTGATCCCGGATGATCTAGTTGTGCGTAGGGATAAAATATAAGGGACGAGACATTAATAAATTTTGACTTTAAATTAATCGTTTAGTTATTGAAAATTTCATTTTATTCAAACTCGTAAGAGACCTATCATTAGGACATAAAATTATTAGTCAGTCATTAATGAGATCATTATGTATCGAAAAAATGATTCAAAAACTAAGTTTTGAGTCAATATTAGAAGCATTTTCATAAAACTCATATATTTTCTAAATTATTTCTCAAACCCTTATGAATCCGCATCTTTTGCTGGATTTTACATACAGATAACAAACTAACATTTTGGGAGTGATTGTATTGTCTATAAAATAAAGATTGATACCATGTTGTTCCAGGTTTACTCTAATATCTTATAGATATCTATGTATATCTCTGGTATGTTATAGACTGTAAGATCTTAATAAAACCTTTGTTCTTGAGGATCCTAAGGTCACAGCTTTGTCATGTGTAGGCCTTAGAGAGATTACTAATTAAGTAATCAATATCAACATGAGTAGAGTGAGAGACCTCAAGAAAGATACAGCAAGAAATAGTCTTATGCTGGTCTTGTGGATCGTTTGCTGTGAAAACAGCTGCTGCAGCTATTCTTATCCTCTCGGTAATGGCGAACCTCTTAAGAGGATAAGTGGAAGAACAATTGAAAGAAATGTATTTAAGTTATAAGTAATTCGTTGTGTAAAGAACTAACAAATGCTTAAATCCATAGAAGACTTATTAATCCTATAGTCAAAAGAGAAAACAGACCGAAACCTTTTTTTATTTTTTGATCTGTTTAGAAATTGAACAAAAATGAAACTCGAGGTTTACACTATAGTAGAAAATATTTACAAAATTATTATAGAATGAAATCTATAAATTAGTTTTTAGATTAGAAACATATTCCTAAGATTCAACTTGGTTTCTACTGTGTTTACCCTGTTTACCTGACTTTATATAACTGATTACAGAAAAGAACATTCCTCAAAAAGTTTAATAAACTTTGAAAATTTGAAAAAAATTTAATTAAAATAAAGTGACTTATTTGATAAAAACTTGTTTCAGACACTTGAGAAACCCTTAATGCGACTTAACTTGACTCTATAAATGTGTCTGCAAGAAGTTTTTAAACACTTATTGATTATAAAAACATAATAGAACTTTTGTAAACATTTATTTTTCTTTGATTTCATAAATTGAAAACTTTAATAAAAAGTTTTCAGTATGTCACAGATAAATCAAAAGGTATTTAATTGAGGATTTGGTTTTTTAATTAGCATTAGAGATGTTAACCGTATTTAAATATAATGATTTAAAGTAATAATGTACATGTCAAATAATACATGAGTGCTTCTTAATTCTGTCTATTTGAAAAAAATTCATAGATATCCCATGGATTAATGGTTAACGATGAACAAGGCTCGAGCTTTTCAGGCTCAGTGGCGAGCAGAGCTTGAGCATGAATAAATTGAGAAAAACTGAGCCTAAGGTCGGGCCTAGAACCATCAAGCCTGAGCCTGAATAGAGGTTTTGGTAAATGGAATTAAAGAAAAATTAGATTTTTTTCAATTCAAAATGATGGAGTTTTATTTCAAATAATAAATGAGTTATTTATTCAGAATTGAAGTATTTAAGCATAGATTGAGAGCTTATTAAAGCTTGAATTGTTTCTTTCAAGAATCATAGCTTTCAAGAAGGTCGAAATTTTGATACGAGCTTTTGAGAATATATGTCTTTTGAGAGTCAGAGTTCAAACAGATTTTGCATATTTTGAATCACATTTCTTGCAATTATACGAATCCTTTTCTTAATCATAAACGTAATGATCCTTTCAATTGAAGTTTTTGATAATATCCACACAATTGTTATTATCTGTGGCTGACTGTTTTCTCTGCTATATGTTGGCCACATATTCAGTGTTTTTTAACACCCCTACGCCGACACAGGTTCCATCTGTAAAAATCTCACTGGTTTTCAACATGGGCTTCAGTGAGATCTCTTCTTATTAGGGAGTTGGCTGTTGAAAACAAAAACGAATAATTCTAACAAACTTTCTATATATTAGAATGAAATTCTATTAAGGTTGTGGTCGATTTTAATTTCTTTCAAACTCCACTTAATGTTAAACCTGTAGCACATCTGCTGAAAACAGTTAACAATTTTTATCTGAAAAGTTAAAAAACTCATTTAATAGGGAATAATGTAATTTCCATTGAGAGGTATTGTTTTAAATATATTAAGGTTGTAAATGATTAGAAGATGATATTCTCTATTTTTATATGTTAGTGGGCGTTATGGTAATAAATTAGCCCTGAATTAGTCGTTCTAATGTCCTGCACAACATGATTATACAAAATATGTAGAGGGATGTCAAAAACTAAATGGTTTTCTGAGACAATTTTTTGTAAATAAGGAAATATTAGTGAACTTGATTTGAGTTCAAGTATTCATCAAATGTTATAATCTTTTGAAAAATACATTATTTGATTTAAAAAATTGAAAGAATAGATAATTGTGGTTTATATAGTTGCAGTTTGTGCCAATATTATTGAATAGTTCAATACAAACAGAAAAATCTGTAAATAGAAAATATAAAACAATGTGTTGAATCAGATTCAAGTAATTATTATAAATAAAGGAATAATACAAACCGATAACAGAGTTTTCTTATTAAAAGGTATTCCAAATATAGCGAATCCAAACATTGATTTAAAAGTATTAGTTTTGAAATAAAGCGCTTCTTTGAAACTGTTTTTATCCAAACTTTTATTACTTAAGTCTAATTCATCTAAACATTGACACAAACGTGTGCTCTCATCATAAACCATACCATGTATTAAACAATTGATAATCAATTTAATGACATTCAACACAGTGTGCAAAAGAAACCAATTAAAAAATGACTTAAAAAAAGGCTCATCAATACCACTAAAACACGCATAGATTGCTATCATTAGATCCATTATAGTTGTAATTGAATCAAAAAATTGTATCCAATTTAATGAATGATCCAATTCTCTCATTATATTTCTTGCTTTAAGGTATGATTTTCTAATGTTATGAATTATATTTGAATCCATTTTTTGTGCTGACATTGAGTTAAAATTTTTTAGTTCTGTATCCAATTGTTGCAAATGTTCTGATATCGATAGAGAAATTGCTGCGAATATAATAAATTGAATTAATCTCAAAGAATGATGAAAAGTATTTCCTCTTAACACAAAGTAAATATATTTATAAAATATAAATAATCTAATTATAATGTTTATTGAATAAATATTTAATTTGTAGATTATTATTAATTACGGTTGCCAGATTTGGTCATTTCAAATAAGGGAGAATATCTGGGAGGTATGAAAAATAAAGGGCATATTTTTCTCAATTTTCAAAATTACCCAAAAGACCAAAGGGGACTAGATTGTGTATTTTCAATATTTTAATTGAATCCAGGATATCTGGCAACCATATTATTAAGTAAGACAATATTCAAAATTAAAAATTAATTATTTTTACCCCAAGTTATTATAGAAATGGTTGATTGTAATAATGAAGCGTAGATTATCCAAAAACATATAAGCAATATATTTATTTGGAAGTAATCATGAGATGATCTCAAACCAAAATGAATATTCAAAATCTGAAAAATAATTCCCAATACAAATGCTGTGTAAATAATAATCTTATTTCTGATGCGAGTTATCGGATATGTTTGCAAAACATTAAATAGTTTTAAAGCTTTGAATTGATAATAAAAGTAACTGATTATAAATAAAATTTTGAAGAGATTTGTTTGAATGTGAAGCAAATTGTAAGTTATAATGAAACCCGTTTTGTATAATTGATCATAAATTGAAAAATTATTTATTACAATAAATACAATTTGAGAATTGAATATTATTATAATAAACAATGTGGTAATTAAACCAAATATTTTCAGGTATTTATTGACAATACATTCTCGCGTTTTATTTAATACCAAACCACCAAAAGTTATGCCAAATAAGCGATAATACCATAGAATTAATGTTACGAACAATGAATTATTGTTATTATTATTAGTTTTGATAAACGAATTCATGTTAGCCAAAAAAAACTTAAAATATTTCAAACTTTTATCTATATTTCTATTTTTGATTTCTTTTCATATTTTTAATATTGTCTGAAATGAGAATCTTTTAATAGACTTTTCTTTTTTATGCGAATTTTCTCGACAATAACATCTGTATTAAATAACTAAATTGACTAAATATCTTTTTGTTTAGGATTTCTATAATTGTATTCACATATGCATAGGTCTGATGGCTTAGGGAGGATCTGCTTTTGCAAACATATACGCTTCAAAGAGTGGATGAGAAACAAACAGGTTTTCTTGGTAACGACATTTTAGCGCATTTTTCACTCATAGAGTGCAATAATATGCAACCTATAGTAATTAAAATTCAGTTTTCACTCCCAACCCCGCCCCCACCCCGTTTTTTGTCTATGATTCATTAATATGTTTTAAAATCTATAAGCTATATGTATTTTTAGACTAAAGTATTGTGGGGGTTAATTAGTCAGCCATCCCCTGTCCAATTATGACTCTATCAAATGAATAACACTGTAGTTTATTTTAGGGAAACATAATTCGCTATTTAATAAGTTTTAATATTTATAAAAATATTAGAATTGGTATACGAATTGAGAATAACACAAATGAAAACAACATACAAAGACTTTCTATTAACCATAGTATAAATATAGTTTATTTTCAAGTATCATACAGGCACAGGTAGTGTAATAATGGTTTTAATCAATATTAGTAATAAATTTTTCCTATTTTTCATAATGTTAACACTCAAATAATATTTTGAGTTTTGTTTCTATTAGTAAAATACAAAAAATATATCTCTTTCAGTATATTTTTTTAAATTAACATATCAAAGTTCAATTGAACAGATTTCCATAAGAAGAGCCTATGTGTATAACACTTTGTATATACTCATAGGCCCTTCTTATGGAAATCGGTTCAATTATTTAAAATGTTGTCGGTATAATTACCGGTAGAATTGTATGTCTGATCTAAAAGTGAAAAATGATTTTTAATTGTGAGAATAGTGTCCAAATTGGTTATTATTATTATAAAGAGAGTAGTTATTAAACCAAATATTTTCAAATATTTATTAACAACATATTCTTGTGCTTTATTTAATACCAAACCACCAAATGTTATGCCAAAGTTCTGAACTCATATGATTGGGTTTTTCCTTATTTCTATTTAAATGATTCATAATTTTAAAGCCTTATTATTTTGTTAGTTATAGGCTTTTTGTTATAATCTTAAATAAGTTATTTAGAAGTAAACTTTTTCCAGAAATCTGTTCATATATTAACTGATATTAGATAACTTTCCGAAGTTTTTATACAATTTTAACTCTTTATTACGCTATTCTAACGATTAAATACTTGTACGCACGTGTACTGCATGTAAACACATTTAATATTATGCTTTATAATAAAATACAAGTTAAAATTAGTTTCAAAAACAACCAAGCTTATAGTTCAGTTTTGCAGCCAATGATTGATTTTCTCCAGGCATAGCATTATATTAAGGTGACCACCTCTAGCTCGTCTTAAGACGGAACATAAGATACCAAATACGGTAGATTTAAAGTTTATTATTTTAAAAATTACATTTACCTTTATTAATGTTATTAATTTGGATTACAAATTTTAGACTCCGTATTCAAGCATTAAAATTAACTAAAGTTGCTCTATTACTTTTGTGTTTAGGACTCGTCCACATAGTACGTACGCAGTCAGAGGGGAGGGAGGGGGTCAATTAAGTTATAAAAATGCGTACGCCTACATAGAGAT
>JAQGAM010000434.1:0-13009 GCA_034697665.1 Nanhermannia comitalis
CTAAAGGGTTGTTGAGACTCATGGCCGCTAAAGTAGCGGTTGAGTTAAGAAGATTCGATGTGCTCGATGTGGTCATAGTTGGCAAAGCAGTGGTCTTACTGTTGCCATCATTTCCGGGATCAATAATAGACTTGCTATGCCTTTCTCTATCACTAACCGTTTGATTAATTAAACCGTTTTCTTCCTTTTGTTCTTCTTTCACGTCAACAGAACTTATTTTATTTTTATCAAAGGCACTGATTTCTGTTTTCGAAATTTTCGCCGATTGATGGCTATGACTGTGATGATGATTATGATGTGATTGATGTGATTGATGTGTTTGGTGTGAGTGATGAATAGGCGATCGCGAAGACTCTCTTTTATTACTACTTTTGACCCATTCCTTGTTCTTTTGTTCCGAATAAATGTCTCCGTTTCTCAAGTGTGCACTGATATGAGATGAAGAAGAAGATGAACTGTGTTTATGGCTATGGTCTCTGTGCTTAATATCCGTTTTCTCATCAGATTTAGACTTATCTTTTTCGAAACGTTTTGGATCTTTGTCTGAAATACTGTCCGAATGCTTTCTTTTATTATACAACTCTTCCGGCAATCGATCGCGTTCTGCCTCAGCCTTCAATCCACCCCAAGAGGAAGAATTGCTTGAAGACGTCGGCGTAGTCAAGGGTGTAAACAAAGCAGAGTTGGCGCGAGCGCTCGAGTTTCTCGACCAGAGGTCAGGTACTGAAGCACTCAATCCCGGCAAACATCCAGGTATTGGTAAGTCTCGAGTCGCAGAAATAGCTGCCGATCCAAAAAGTGCATTTGAAGCGGGAGGGGTTGGGCCTGGAGGTAAACTCAGTGACGAACCCAATGAACTGAATCCACCAAAACCAGGAAAACGGGGAAAATTCGATGTTCCGCCTGATAAATGAGGTGATGCTGTCGTCGAACCAAATTGATTGTGATGTGACGGCAGTTGAGACTCAAATGATGTGCGAGAAGATGCGGCACTCATTAGAGCAGAGGAAAAGGGAGGCATATCATGGGTTCGCGGCGGCAGTGAAAACAAATGGTTTAAAGGTCTCAACATATCAGCAGTTGATGAACCGGTCTTTGACGCACTGCTTGTGGCAGAAGCAGAGACACCACTTTTGTGTGAAATATCTAATTGTTGCTGCTTTTGTTGGTGATGGTATATCTCCCACGCGATCCTCACATGCATTGCACACCAACGACCAGATTTCTGCAATCAATACAGTTTAGCATTAAATCACATTTAATATATTGATTAATATGTTAGAAATGCATAAAACAATTAATTATATTATAATTATTACATAAACTATAAACAAGACATACCGCGGATGGTTTGCTTTTATTTGATAATGAATTCATCTGATAAGGAATTTTTAGAGGGGTTGGAGAGAAGAAAAATAATAAATTATAGGTTAGGTTTGAAGCGCTAATGTGTTAAAAATAACAAAATGCTACCAAATGCCAAGTGCTATACAGAATGCCTATAATTAAGACAGCATTTAAGGCTTTCCTTTAAATTATTGGCAATCAAATGAAGCAATTTGTGCAAAAGAGTAGCAAATTGTTTCAATTCATACCTTGGGTTGAAAAGCAGCCAAATGGCCCGGAGGTCCAAATGGGGTACTCGAGGAAGCAGTCAGTCCTCCTGATTGTGGTGTAGTCGACGAACTTCCAGGCGTTAAAAGAGGCGAAAGACTAGGAAAGCCCGGAAGTCCGAGAGCACTGCGACCATAAAAGGCTTGATCTAATTTAGGAAATTTGTCGTACTGTTGGCATAGATATGAGTGCATTAGTATTGCTTTACATAAATGTCATCAAATATAATACCAAATGTGGATTAGAAGGCTGGACAAGAGAGCTTCCTATTGCAGGCGGAAGTGCGAACGGCTGACTTTGCTGAAGATGAATGTGTTGGTGCATCTCTGCTCGCATATAAGGTGGCGGAGGAATATTGATAGTTCTGTCTTGAGAGGCGAGAAATCTTGTGTCCAATTCACGCCTCAGAAAATCTTGATCTAAAGCATTGAATTGAAAAAAACCAAAATAATGTCGGTCTCAAAATAGATAATCGTTTGATTTCTATGTGACTCACTTTGATGGGAAAACAATGAATCGCCAATGAAAGGCGATGGCGCAGCACTGGGCGCCACCGCACCGCCAACTGATGAAAGCGAAGCGGGAGGAATGGGTGACGCAAACATTCCTAAATGATTGTTGTGTATTGAAGAGGGCAATGATATACTTGGTGTGGACACACGAGGCGCTAGACTTGCAGATGACAAGTGAGAAATGGCTGCACTACTTAATCCTCCACTTGAGATAGGATTAGAACTGATAAAAAAGTAAAGATTAGTTCAGCAAATAGATCATTAATAGGAATAATTTAGCGTTCAATACCTCGATGACCACAAATGACTTTTAGTGGCAGCAAATGTTGCAGGAAAGCTCGTGCTCTCTGACGATGAAGAACTTGAGACTGCGATAGTAATTGATGGCGTATTTCTAGAACTGCCACAACTTTTATTACTGGCAGCGCCAGCACTGGATGCACCCTCTCTTTCCCTTTCTTTAGTATTACTATTAAATGTGCCGCCAATGGACTGACTTAATTGACTAAGACTTGAAAGGCTACTACTAGTGCTTCGAATACTTGGAGTTGAAGATCTTGGGTGTAGAGGAGAGTTAAGAGAATCCAAGTGATGAATATGATTAGGACTCGTTTGACGCACTTGTTTATTAGGAGTACTTTGATTTGAAAATAAAGGAGAAGCTGCCCTTTTGCTGCCAAAGCTATGCGACGACGACTGTGACGAGTCTTTAACTAAAGGCTTTACAGCATTAATATTAGAGATATTCGATATATTCGATATATTGGGTGAACTATTATTTGAAATTTTACTTAAAGGAGAGGTAGTTCTCTGATTCTTTGATGAAACTTTACTATTAGATGATATACTTTTCCTATTATTACTTATATTAGTATTATTTTCAAATTTATTAACAAAAGGAGGAGAATAACAGTGATTTGTTCTGTTTATAATGTCTTTACTGTTTAGTGCATTGCAATGATCTGTTGTCTGTTTATTACGAAGTACTGATTCAATGAAATGTGATTGAAACGTAACAATTCCGTGCCGTTTAATTGACTTATCTTTACTTTTGGACAATAAAGTGTCTGATTGTTGTGCACTTGAGTGATGATTAACTGCTAATAAATCACTCGATTCAGAGCCACAATACTGTGGAGTAGATGTCGATGAAACTGAAGGAATTGAATTAGAAGTTGCACTCAATGGAGGCGGTAATGGAGGCGGCAATAGTGGTGGTGGTGTTGAGACACGATTTGATTTGACAATAGGAGCTTCAGATGAGGAACAATTTGTTGACGTTTCTGAGTCTAAATCATCTTCTTTTGTATGAACACTAATTAGATTATGGCTTAATAGTGGAATTGCTTCGCAATTAATACTACAACTATTCAAAGGCAGCGCTGCAGAAGATGATGAACAAGTAGAAGAGAACGAGCTATCATTAGACGCTGTTTTTGATGAATAAACTTTCTCCTCACTAATCGACGAGTTATAAGCGCTTGAATTGTTCGCTCCAATTGATGGTGACTTTTGAGAACTTGCTATTAATGAAGACGTTAATAAAGTAAATGATATGCTCTTATTTTCTTTGGATGAGTCGCTGGGCTCTGAAGAATCACTATTATCTTTATTGTTAGAACTGGAATCTGGTGGCACTTTTGCACAACTGTTTTCTGAAGATGAATTAGAGATGACTTTATTAGCAGATGTGGTGCTTAAAGAAGTTGTTAAGACAGTACTATTGCTCGACACACTTGGACTTTGTAAACTTGTTATCCTTGTCGGCTCTTCAGAAGGACTTTTACTTAAAGAATTATGACGTGTTAATGAAGCAGATGTGGTGTCTTTGGTGTCTTCTATATTAAAAAACACATTTATTTTATATAAAAATACATAAAATTCAATCTTTATTCTAATGTATAAAAGCGTTTGAAAGTCAAAATTATGCACAAAAATTAAAATTTATTTTCAATACTATATAAAAACAAAATAAATAAATAAATTATTGAAAAATAAATCGCATCAGAATATGAAGACTTATAAGTTTTGAAGTCTTAACAGTTTAAGAAAAAACACTTTTGACAGTTCGGTTTACAAATAAAGCCACAAAAAGCCACAAAAAGCCCAAATGTTAACAAAAATTAAAGAGCTTTTGATAACTAAAAGTAAAACTGAGACATTTCGTGGTAATCATAGTAATTCCAGTAGTTGTTACTGAAAGTATTCCGAAATATGGAATGTTGTGGAATAGGGGAAGACAGGGATAATGAAAACAAATCAAACCCATAGACACTCGAAATACACTTTTCCATTGGTAACCTTTACAAGAAAGTCGTTGACACTCTCCTGACAATTGCTGCAATTTCACTATTTGTATTGCTATCAACTTTCAAGTGCTTTTCTAACGATATGAAGTTTAGAGCTCCAAAAGTAGGCTCAGATAAGATAATGTCAAGGCGTTAACACTTAACATAAACACTTGAGAGCTGTTAGTAAAGGAATCTGAATCTGAATCTTATAATGAAAAGGTTTACTTTCTATAATACTAATAACAAGCTTTGCGTCATTTTACACTTTCTTCATATACTTATTATTGATTTTATGTATTCAGTTAAAAATCATTTTTCTAAATAAGGATAAACTCGTGAAATAATGCGACTCAAGCCAACTGAAACTGACAAACAACACATGACAAACTTTTTTAAACTAACAGGAGATTAACTCAATCTAAGCTTTCTTGAACTTGACATATCACATAAGTTAATGCTCAAGTTGAGAGAGAGATAGTTATGTTGGAATCAATCAAACTTATCATTCAATTGATTCTCTTAATTAAAATCCAATCTATAATTCAACTCAAGCTATCGATATAAGTGGCAAACATTCTTGAAATTTCACTTGAGGTGTGCTTAAAACTTATCACATTAACTGTTTGCTGCACTCAACAAAAAATAAAAAAAATAATCAAAAAGTTTTCTTCCACAGGTTTTTGTGAGCCCCTAATTGTTACAATAGATAGCTTTCGTTTTTTAAATAATTGATAGATTGCGCTCTAAAGCCTAAAACTTAAATTGGATCTTTTTTTATTAAAGCTAATCTTTTTGAACACTCTTCAGGAAAAAACACTTAAAGAAACATTAGTTAATCTTATTTTCTTAATTAAATATTAATGTATAGTTTAAGCCATATATCAAACTCATTTTTAATTAAAGTTCATAGAGTAGAGACATTTTGAATTAAAATTACAATAAACAGATAGACTTACTTTTGCTTAAAGACACAAACGTTGAATTGCAAAAATCAGATCCTTCTTCAGAGATCTATAAAAATAAAAGAATAAAATTATAAACTTTTGATGTAAAATTAAAATGTTAATTAAAAATTTATACTTCAAGGCTTTAAGTGATTTAAAGGCTCATAGAAATTAATCATAATAATTATCACATTAAGCAACTTATATCTTAAGAGAATAATCAAAAGCACAAATGCGTATAATTATAGCAATAAAAAATTAACAGCCATTTAATACTGAAAATGTTCATTTATTATTCGTGAATTCTTTCAAATACTTCCACATAAATTATTAAGCATTAAACGTGTTTTACAAGTTTTTTCAAATAATTATTAAAGTCAAAGCTACCTGTAATAGATTTATTTCATTTATAACTTTTATCAAGAAAAAGCTGATGAATTACATGATATAGTTATGTAAAAAATTAATTCAAATCGTTTCAATTTAAAAGTTTGTAAAATAAAAATTTTATTTCAATAAGAAGTTTTAAAATGTTTAATACTATTAATTATTAATCGTTTCACATTTTAAATTGCATTAAATTTTGTGAATTAATGTTGTGATTAAATCTATAATAATATTTATTTATTTATAAATTTTTATAACCAAAATCAATCTCTACTTTTTTGAGTCAACATTTTCCTTATTAATCGTTTAATCTTAGCTTCACAATGAAATTACTTGACTAAAAAGTGAAGATTGATTTTTGGGTGGTTTAAAAAGCTGGTTTCAAATTATTCTTTGCTGGAATTTAAGACATTTGATTCTGTTTTCATTAATAAAGCCTCAAATTCATTAATGATTTATTAAGTTTACCTTTACTAAGATAATACTTCCCAACCCAACAGATTTAAAGTTTCAAACATAACACTATACAAAAATTGTGTAACAAATAGTATGTTCGCAAATAAATACAAATTATTGACTCAAAAGTCTGTAACATAAAGTCTGTATTATTTTCTGTCTGTATGAGCCACTATTTATAGTTAGAAATTAAAGAAAACAGTTATATGTTTATGATTTGATATGATTTACAAAATGAATATATTAAGCGCAGAATAGCATTGGTGATTATCGTTAAAAAAATAAATGAATGAATGCTTGCATAATAAATGAAGATCAACGAGAATATATTCACATAGGAATTGAGACAAAGAGAGCACTCTTCGGAGAGCATGAGCCCTACTTCAGACATAATAAATGCAAATTTACTCATTTGCATGAAATTGAATAAAAGCTTATATTTTATTACATTTATGTGAGCACAATAAAGCTCTCAAAATAACTTATGAAAATGATTTTCACATTAGTTTATGAGGTATTGTAGAGATTGCGCATAAACTTGTCATTCAGTAAATGGAAAGAAAATGATAAAAAATCAATTCATTCTCTAGAGAGCAATCTGTTAGCGATGTATATGTATTATACACGTATATACGGTACCCATATTGTGGTGAAATGATGTGCTCAGATAACTTATAAATAGAAGAGTATTGCTTTTTGTCTAATTTTTATGCATAGTTATGTCATGAGTGATATGCCCACAGAGACTAAACACTGACATCAGATTAAGTAACGAGTGACGAGTCATGTAATAAACTGCTTATATTCTACATTTCTGGTCAGCAAATGATTAATTGCAAAATGAAAATAAACTCAACATCAGCTGAAGTATTCTCGACTGAAGATAAGGATCAAATTTTTGAGATATAAGGTTTCTTAATAATAACTTAATGATTATAGAGTGTTCAGAGACTTATCAGATTGAATGCCAAAACTCAAAATAGATTGAATTTGTGCTCAATTAACTGCACTTAATTTGGCCCAAACTCAACTGTTTGAACCCCTGTTTTTGAACCCCTGCTTTTGAACCCCTGCTTTTGAACCCCTGTTTTTGAACCCCTGCTTTTAATACCCTGTTAGGAATATTCCTGCCATTTAACAGCTTTTTAAATACTCATTCAAGTGCTTCATGAATATATTGATATATTCATGCTTAGAGCAATCTGTCCGCACCCGATCTGCTAAACTAACCCATAACTAAACTTAATTATAGCATTAGATTAGTTATAATAAAAGTAACTTTCATATACTAATAACTTTTATTTGAGATGTAATATTAAACTATTGGAAAACAACTAAAAAAGTTAGCAAATCTTAAATATTTAGTATTCAGATCGCAGTACAGGTATTCCCTTAAGCAAAAAGGGGTTCAGACAATTAAAGTTTAGCCAAATTAAGTGCTCCCATCAATTTATTAGTATTGCAATCATTGGTTCGGTCGGATTTTCTGAAACGAACGAACTTTAAGTTTCACACTAAACGTCATTTGTCATCATTATAAATAATTACTTTTACCATCAGCTGTGCATTCAAATAATTCGCCTAAAGCTAAATAACAACATTAAACTCTTTGTGGTGTTTATAATTGATGAAACACATCAATTCATCTTTTGATAATATTATTTAATAAATAAAGTATTGAATAAGTTATACATGAGTTCAATTCAAAATGTATTTTATTGCTACTCAAAATAGGATTAAAAATAGTTTCTCAGTTATTAAGGGAATTGAAACTTATTCCTGAACAAAAATAGCATTTCCTAAAGTGTTAAAAAGCTAAACAAATTGAAATTAAAAACGAGTTTTAATCAGTATATATACAGTATGAGCCATGAAAATGGTATTCAATGGTAACCCTGACAAATATAGTCTTATTATGTAAAAAGGAATCAAATACAAGAGCTATTAATAATAAACCACAAAACAAGCTAAAGAGATACCGGCGCAAAACTATAACTTGACACTATCTATACATGACAGGTAATCATTAAAATGTAATCATTCAGATCTCTTTAATTACAGGTGCCATTCCATGCAGGACTTCTCCCATCGTTTTTGTTCGGTTTAACGCCTAACTTCGTGAATTGCTTATCAGCTAATCTCTGCTCTTTCTCCCTCTCCTAAAATATGATTATGTAATGGTATTTAATAATCATAATCACTAGAATAGTAATGAGTCCCATAAATAAGTTGACGAATGGTTTATAAATTATCTTACTATATGTTTAGTGTTACTGTTTGTGTGTATAAAATTTGATTCCATACATTTTAATATTGTTTAATATCTTATATTCTGATAATTTGGTAAAAAATTTTCAATTTTCAATCTTTGGCTTTCTATATATAATTTACTTTCTAATAAAAGGCTCATTGAATACAATTTTCAAAATTCTTTTAATTTTGTAAATATTTGAACAAAGATATAAAATTTTTTTTAATATTCCTATGACTGACAGGACTTTTAAGATACATGAGATCGATAAGATTGATAAGACATAACATGCAATTTTTGTTATCAAATACACGTTTAGTATATATAAACTTGAGTTATAATCCTTTACACTAAAAACAAAATAATTAGTTATCCTTCAAATATTGAATGCAATCGTGATTCAATTTTTTGCCGCTTACTAAAGACTAACTTCAACTTTATATAACTCCTAATTATAGTTATACATAAGCTGAAGGCTGACATTAAATCATAACTATATATACATTTATAATACGTAAAGAAAGTGTCCTGAAGTACAGGAATTGCTTTAGACTACTGTTAAGAAATGCAGAAAACCAACAAATTTTCATAGACTGATAAACAAGAAATATAAGTCTGGCATAAAAACCCAAATGACTTAAAGGCAACCCAACCAATCAATAGCTTACATAAACCCCGAACACAAACTGAACTTTTAAATGAGTCTACAAATGGAATAACTAATAGCATATATAGTTTAGTTTTTATAAGACTCTATTTTATCACCTGCTGTGCATGCAATGCATGACATGATAATATCGATTCCAGTAATTTACAGGCAAAAGAAGCAGAGGTGAGGAGAAAAGAGAGCTCGACAAACACTAAGCAATACTAAAATGATTAGTGATGCAAAATGAATGCATAAATTCCGTGTTATGATGTGACAGGACTACACCCAGGGCTAAAAACAGTCACTCATTTCACTATCATATATATAATGTATAATAATCTGTAATGTATTGAATATGTATGAGAACTAACTTATGCATTCTGTATGAGAGCATCAAATAAGAGCGCCGGCATTTTCTGTTTTTAGTTTCATCTTTGTTGAGCTGTAGAGTTGACTATTGCATTGCGTGTGCAATTTGATAGCAATCATAAGTTATTCATAACAGCCTTATATGTTTTTATTGTATTTGTTGGCGAACGCCTCTAAACTATTTCAAACAAATGAAAAGAAATGCTAATCAAGTATTGCTACCGAACATATTTTGATTGCAAATATCTATCAATATGAGTGACTTGAGTTATTCAAAAATTATTCACTAGATATTGATATATGTCTATCCCAAATATTTTTGACGTTTGTTTCAACAGACAATCCCTTAATGATTAATTGTTTTGATATAACTATTTTTCAATTTAATCAAGAGCTCAGCATAAGCACGAATCGAAATATAAAAAATTTTGATTTATTTAACAAGACTTCAATATATATTGTACAGTATTATCTTTTTTTTGTTCTGCTACCAATTTCCTGTAGTTTTTGAGTCATTATTTATTTAGAGTAATAAAAAAATTTAAACTTTTTTATTAATTGAAATATAAATATATATATACTGTAAAAAATGAAAATACTAATCATTAATTATAAATGAAATACTTAAACAAATATACATATCTACAGTACATTGCATATAATGAGTCTAAACTTCAACTAGTGCACTTTTATAACTCTTTATTAATGAAAATCTAAATATTAAATCAAAAAGAAAATGAATTTTAAATATTTAATCAAAATTATTTATTTATTTGAATTGAACTCTATCCTTGTAAACAATTTCAAAACAATTAAAACTAAAATAAACTTTATAAGTGTCGAAAAAATCATTTAAAAATAACTATGTGTTATTTTATTAATTAATAAATCAGCGCTTAATGGTGTTTAATGCAGAGCTCAAAATAAACATTCTTTTTATTTAACAGTCGACATATACGTTAATATCATTAAATTGGCTTTTGTTTAAATGTGTTTGCATTTTAAGCTTCAGCTCATTTAATTAGAATGTATTTTTACTGATGATTTCATTGCGCACATTAATCAGCCCTTTTTTGTTAGGATTAAAATTAATGAAAACAGAAATTAGTAACGAATCCCATTTACATGGAATTTAGAGCATTTCAAAGTTGAAAAGAGCTCGTTCACATAGTACGTACGCAGTCATGGGGGGAGGGGAGGGGTCAGCCAAATTAATCAAAATGCGTACGCGTACATAGAGAATACATAGGAACGTACGTTAACTGGGAGGGGGTCTGAAAACAGTGCAAAACTGCGTACGTACTACGTGAACTCGCCGAAAGCGAGAATGTATTCATAGAAGCGCATTATTATGCGACGGTTAGTTCAAACACAATATAACGTTACAAAAATGCAATCTAAAGCACTTTAGAACAAAAAATCCCAGATGTCACATAAATTGTTATGGCTATAGCAATAGCATCGAAATGGTAAAGCTCTAAATTGGAGACGCAGAGCACTTTAGCTAACAATTTATAGCGCACAATAAAACTCTTGTCACTGCACAACCATAGCTTCAGTTGATTACATTTTAAAGGGCACTTCGGCCAGTCCTCCATTAACACTCTCATTATGCAGTTCGTTAGGAGCTGACTAAATAACAAGTCTATTATGTTCTTCTATTAGTATTAAACGCGCTGACAATCTGTATTATAATACATATCACATCATAAACCTATCTAATCAACTTATTTTGACACTATTTCAGAATTCAGTGGATCTGATACACCATAGATTTTGTGGTGGCTTAAGAGTTGTCATTATTTAAGTCGATTTTTAAGTATATATTTTAATTGATTGAAAATAATCTTTTGTTTAATCGCAAAATAGCAATAATTGTTAAACATGTGATTTGGGATTGAATGAGGAGGTGGTTATATCAACATATGATAAAACTCAATAATCTTAGTTCTAAATGAAGCTTCCATTTAGTGCACACCAGAGAATATACTGACGAGTGAAATGTGCAAATGTTACTGTTTCTATGATTTCCCATAAGGCCATTGTGTCAGATATACGAGAAAATAACAGTCAAACGATATAATTTCAGTTATGAAAGAAATAAGTGGTGTTCTCATAATTAATTTCTGTTAGAGCTAACGATGGATACACTTAAGGTTGAAATATGGCTTTTTTCTATTCAATATTTTAGAAGCTTATAGTGATTTTAGCGATAATTAGACAGATATATACACAGAATTACATTCTTTTTATTAGTAATATCTTTAGTAATGAAATAAAGTGTTAAAATAACGACTATTTATAAACTTAAAGCAATTTTAAAATATTGATTCAATTATTGAAAAATGAGTTTAGATATGAATCAATGAGCTATTAGTGGTTATATAATTATTATCCCGTTATAAAAAATCATAATTTAATGAAAAGTTAGTCAACTCGTTAAAGATTATTTAATATAAATATTTCAAAATAAGTTTTGATTCAACAAAAAAGCATAAATTTTTTAATGATTCCAAAATGAAATGCATAAAAAATTAATAATTTTGAGAATTTCTTTTTTTTTATAGTTATGTATAATAAGTGAATTCAAGAATTTTCAAGAATTCAACTATTTTTAGCTCATAATGAGAAGTAGGCGTTCTAACAAAAATGTACTCAATGTTTGTGTTGGTTTTAATGTTAGCCATATTCATGACTTAGAATATGATACTATACAAAGCTTTCATCACTTAATGTTAGTATATGTATGAGTGAGAGCTTGTACAGTATGTGACTATTGCTAATCTCAATGGGAAACAATAGCATCCTCTTTACGCTTATCTTAAAAGGAAAAGAGGACAAGAAATTCGTTGGACAAGAATACAGTACTTTATTGTGAGAGAGAGAGTATCTCTTTTTCATCAGTTTGATGGCAAAACCATCTTAAAGGTTACTCAATAGAAGCAAAAGAAGAAGAAAAGAAATGCAATGAAAAACTAAATAGAAAAACGAGCGAAGGATAGTCTCCTGGTTGATTGATTTTCATGGCTTACATTCACATCACAACACAGCCTAAAACGTACTGAAGACAAATGATTGATAAAAAGAATGGGTGGTCTCATAACAAGAGATACAACAAGACAAGAATTTCTTTGCCTACTGACATGTCCACTATATTATTGATGTAGTTTTCTGTTATCGCTGGTGGAAAGCAATCGAAAAAATAATTGGCAAAACATATTTTTTGTGAACCAACTATTAAATCAAAAGCAATCAAATACTCGCATACATAGTCAAAGTAAAACTCAAAGCACATATTCTATTCAAATTAAAAGCTCTAAAACCTAAAAAAATTTGTGTCGATTAAGTTAATGCATTATTCATTTGATAATTCGATGAATGAATTATATATTGAGTATAATAATATAGGTTTACAATACATGTATAGCATTATAATAATTCAGTGCTGTTGGACTGTATAGTATAGTAATTTGGAGCTAAAATAGAGTGCATATAAGCGAGAGAGAGCATAGCCAGTAAAGCCAGCATAAGGTCAG
>JAQGAM010000435.1:0-13009 GCA_034697665.1 Nanhermannia comitalis
GGTGGGAAGTGATGGGATGCGAAACAATACCAGCTATAATGCAATATAATACAAATGAGATGGGAATATTACAAAGCAAACATATTTTAACTACATTTTCTATGGGTGAAGCCATGATTATTGATCCAACCGTACAAGACTATCAGGTTCTACTATTAAGACTCTATATAAAGGAAGTTAAAAAGTAGGAAACACTACAAGTTATATTGCATGCATAGTAAACTTAGGTTGTCTTCAATGTATAGCAGATTTATTGAGTTTTTTGGTAACTTTTACAAACATATGTTTCGGTTTAGGAAAATGTGAACTTTTGTCCCATTTTTGCCCAATTTATAACTTTTTAAGCCTGAATAAAGGGCTACAACTCGCGCGATCGACTCCACCTAACACAACCATACTAATCATCATTGAAGTAGATTTATTTGCTTTAGGTTTAGTTCATCTCTATTAGTGTTGCATGAGTTCCAAAATTTAGTTTGAGTTACAGTTCCAGAAAAAATTTAGTCAAATTTAAGATCCAACTCGAGTTCTTGGGACTGATACATCATCAGTTTATATTCAGGTTTTTGGTTTTTAACAAATTACAAATTGAGCAAAAAGTTCAATTTTCTAACCGAAGCTTAAGCCCCACCAATACCAAGTTTTTTATTTTAATTAAGGGATAGGTTTTAATGAAATACATGTATGCAATATAGTAAAGTCAACCTTTTATGCATGCAATATAAACTGGAGTTAATTATTTCATTTTCCTATTGTAGAGAAAGAGATGAAAAACTCGAGCGAATTATTCAACAAATTAGATATAAGGACTTCGCACCAAAAATGATTAATGATAACAAAGAGTATGAGAATATTGATGAAGTTGTTAAGCGTGTCAATCAAAGTGTCAAATCAGAAGAAATTAAAGGAAAAATTATTAACATTCAAACAATTCCCTGTCGCGCAGGTGTTAATTGGGTTTTTGATGCAGAAAATACAAAACCTATGAATTTGAGCGGAAAAATAGTTTACATATTACGCATGTTTTATGAGTTAGGACCTGCTCAAGAAGAAGAGATAGGTTTGGCTGACTTTGTGCCTGAATGTGTGTCAGGTGGAAATCTGTTAAAGAGACCCAAATTTGAATCTCAATTGGCTTTACTTCAAAGAGCGTCGAAATGGTTTTCAGAAAATCCTGAAATTAACTTTTGTAATGCACTCTCTATTGACGTGAAACTCAAATCAAGTAAGAATTTATTTGTTTTAAATCTACCAAACTTTTAGTTAAAAATCGGGTTGAAATGAATTTAGGATCTTATTTAAACTTATGATATGATTCAATGTCAAGAGCATAAGTAGCTGTGTAGTAAACTTTTAAGAGATATGTTATTATTTTGATTTTAACTTAACTAAGGACAAGATATTTTACATTTTATGTTGCAATTTAAGTATCACTGCTTTGATGGGCTTTAAAATATCAAAATATGACTAGAGATGTTATGTGTACAATTATTGTATAATACAATCTTGTATTATACATGTATAATACAAAGACATGTTTCAGCTATTTTGTATAATACAAAAAAGGGCCATCTATTTTTTAAAAATATAATTTTTAAATAATAGGAGGAACTAAATTACGACCAAGAATTTGCTAAAAAATGAGGAAAATAAGACAGTAAATTTTGTTAAACAAAACATAAGATTTCTTTGCATTCTATCTTGTAGTGTCAAAAAATAAAAATTTTATTTGTGGTCCCACGACTATAGTTGGCGCCACTTTCCCACCATTAAAACCATTCTCTCTTTAAAATCCATTTTAAGACATCTTTCGAACGGTAATAGATAGGATGAAAGTTCTTTCACCAAAATGTCTTTCTCAATACCCCCTTCAAATTCCTAATTAACATCAAAACAATCGTACAACGTTTTCTCGCAAATTTTGGGGGTTAAATTTTTTAAACAAATCGGGAAATGACCAGAAGTGGTCAGTCTCGGGATGGAGATGGTCATGTGAGGTATTTAATTACTCAGTTCGATGAGCTGAATCGAACGATGTATGACACATGAGGTTGGGGGGCTGGTTTTAGAAAAATACATTGTATTATACAAAATATATTGTATTATACAGTATAATACAAAGCCAAAATTTTAAAATTGTATTTTTAACATCTCTACTAATCACTCATTTTTATAAATTATAAATTGTTTAGATTTATAAAATATATATTTCATTGAAGAAATTCTATTTATTAATTGAATGACTTATAACAGCTTTCGTTGCAATACAAATGCAGTTATTTTTTAATTTCAGTTTTTAAATAATAACTTTATTAAAAAAAATTATTTGACTTAAAAGTTACAGTTTGAGAAACGATAGCTTATATTCATATCAAAATCATATCAATGATATATATCAGCGCTGCTCTACTCATTTTGCTTCGAGGGCCACAATTAGTGGCATAGTTAAAAATTTTTGATTAAGGGAGGGGCTAAACATAAGAAAAATCGAAGATATGGCAACTTCTTAAAATTGCAAGAGACCTACACTTAAATTCATGAAAATCTCTGGGGGCTATAGCCCACTTAGCCCCATATAGCTACGCCAGAGGCACTAATTAATAAAAGTTAATGATTTTTTGTTTCTGAAAGTAGCTTCAACTCTGATATTTGACAATAAAAAATTATATCAATTGATATTGTAATGAATAATACAAAATAATTTACTTAAGGGCCACACAATTGATGCATTAATGTGGTAAGGGGGGGGGGGTTGACACAGAAAAACTATTAATGAAAAACTAGCATTGATTTCAAGTAAATATTTCTGTGCGGTTATTTAGATTAAAATTTTCAATAACCGCAACCGCTTAATTTCGTAACCTCAACCGTCCAATAACCGCCAGCACATGCGGTTAACCAAACATAACCGCGGTTGCGATTATGAAGTGTCAGGGTCTTCTTTGGACCTTGAAAAAGTCTGCGTTAAAGTATAACTCATTTTCATAGTATTCTTCAGTTACAATAATTATTATTTAAATTTAAATATTGTTTAAATATTTTTGTTGTAATTATATTTTAATAGAAAGACAAGTGTTAACATCTTATATAATGAAATACAATGCAAAGCTTTAAACTACAACCTAATGATATAAATGAAATAATCTCAAGTTTTTTTGGTTTACAGACAAAATAATGCCCACAAAAACGGTCGTGAGTTCTCTTCCCTGGAGCTGCTTTCTTTGGTTGTTATGTGCCCGTCACATATTAATTGTTTTATTAACAATGACATGGTCCGATACTGCGTTATCCCTGTAAAAATCTCACTGGTTTTCAACATAGGCTTCAGTGATATCTCCTCTCATTAGGGAGTTGACTCATGAAAACATTTTTTGAAACGAAACGAGTTTTTTTGATGATTATAAATTTTGTAGGATTCAAGTGTATTGCTATTGATTTGTTTTTAAATATTGCTGTCAAAAGATGAAAATTTAGTATAAGTTTGACTGATATTTTGCTAGCTTGAGATCTATTCACTAAAGAGTTTTAATATATTTGTTTAGATTTTCAAAATTTATTTTCTCGTTCTTTGGAAAAAAATATATTTTTGTCTACAATTTGATGATAATATGGTTTTAAGTTAAAAGTTTTAACTCATCGCTTCATTAATCAGACAAAGTGTTGCTATCTTTATATGAGAAAATAAACTACAAATATTATAGAAAGTACCCTACATTGCAATGCGTACAAATACCAGTACTAGAATTCCCCTTTAATTGTATATCTGAATTGCATTGTTTAGATATCTAAACTTTAGATACTAAAGGTTACATAAAAATGTACCTTAGTCAACACTTCTCTCTAAAGGAACCGCTTTCATAACAAGACCTAAACAATCTGTATTCTATTTAATAAATATAGGTATGATTCTATTATCCGAATATAAATAATCTATAAAAACAATTTAATTAATACAGCTTTTAATACAATTAATACAGCGATAATCATAAGAGTTTTTATCGCTTGTTATTCTTTTAAATCACTTATTAAAAAGTAATAACACTTTGAAAATAGTTCGTAGCTTTGTATGACTCTAATCTTAATTCCACCACATCTTAACCAATTGTGGAATCTCGACAATTGCCATCATTTTTAATAAAAATTTGCGTTTTTTTCATTACTGTCACTTCATTTATTGACAATAGATATACACAGAGTATACTCTGGATATGCAGAGTTTCAAATAAGAGAAAGTGGACCCAATTAAAAATTTTAGGAAAACTAGTTTTGTACAAATCTCTCTAAAGTGTCTCATTTTTTTAAGAGTAAAGTATATTTCTTAGATAATATCATATTAAGGAAAACGAAAACTAGAGACTAAATTTTCTAAAACATCCCCAATTTAAATAACAGCTAAAATAAAGTGAAGGGCATAAATATACTTAAAGACACGAAATTAATTAATTTTCAGACTCACGAATTTCCCGTTTTTAAGTTTTTCCTTAATCCCAGAATTTCTACATTTTTTTCTTTCTTTCAAGTTTTGTAATGTTTTCTTAATTTTATTAAACCTATATTGAAATGATTGAAATCAGCTATTTTTTTGAGAAGAAACGAGTTTTACTTATTCATTTTTTCTTAGAATTAACTATTTATAAGCGCTTTTAAATAAGATAATTTCGATGTCACAATTATTTTGAATACCTTAATACCACTAAACCTTAATATTTGGATCAGTGGCGTAGCTATAAATTTTTGGTTGAAATTCCAAACAGGAAAATCGAAAATATAAGAATTTCCTAAAATTGGTACAGACTAATGAAGGAAAATTGAATTTGACTTTCGCGAAAATGAAAGTGAAAATGGGAAAAGTTGCCTAAAATCAAAGAAAGTGTAAGTGATTTCTGTAAATATCGTGAAAGTGAAAACAAGATTTTTACACTCAGAGCTCAGTCATTTACACTGATGTCATTGTATCTTAATATTACAATTTGTTAAATTTGATATTGAATTAAATCAAACAAATAGAAAACGCTTTCAATAACTTTTGAAGTCTTAATGATTGATACTGTACAGTACAATGCAATGCTGTAGCAAATCAAACTATTAATACCGGTAATTGAAGAAATACCAGTACTAATAAAATAAAACCGAAATGAAAGTGAAAATCGCAAAAGTTTCCGAAAATGAAAAGAAAGTGAAAGTTATTTCTGAAAATATCGTGAATGTCAGATGGGTGCTATGACATGGTGCTATGCCACTACACCATGCTATGATCAGAATGGTGCTAAAGTCAAAATAAGTCTCCTGAAAGTGAAAAATATTTTCACCAACTTTTCCTTCACTAGTACAGGCCCACATTAAATTCAGCAAAATATCTGGGGAGACTATAGCCCATTAGCTCCATAGCTTGCTATGCCAGTGGTATGAAACTAAGTTATGTTGTTTTGAGGTTTTAAAAGTAAATGAAATCTTTATTTGATGTTTTAAATCCAGATCTTTTCCAATAAAAATATCTTCATTTTACTCAATTAATTGCATGCGTTGCAGTGGGGTGTAGCTACCATGGGGCCGAGGGGCCCCCTCATCTCTTTAAAGTTAATTAATTTCATAAAAAGCTTTATTGCATTGTATTTTTTGAGATACGCTTGAATTACAGGAAATTATTTCAATAAAGGTTTTTATGTTTCTACAAACTGTAAAACACACTATAAATTCATGTAAAAAATAATCAAATTTTCTTGTTTTATGTCCTCACTGAAAATTTTCTGGCTACGCCACTGATGTGTTATATTAAATTTTCCCAATTTATGATTTATTAATAAATAAATTCAACTGATTAGCAGTTCATATGACTTTAGAATTGCAACACTTTTAATAAGCATTTGTGAAGAACTTTACAGTACAGTAACATAACAATTCATTCTAAACTATACTTTTCAGGTTTAACCCGATCGAAGCCGATTAAACACTCCGAAAAAAATTTTTAAAAAAGGGTTTAACCCGATTGAACCCGAATCGAACATGTGTTGCATGAAAAATGTAGTTTTCTAAAACCTTATTAAGAAATCCCAAGTGAATGCATTTAATTTTTACAAACAAACTTCAAACAGATCGTCACTCTTTATTAACTGGTTAACACCTAAATATGTATTTAATTTTGTATTTCAATGGAGATATAGAGAGGCATTTTCATTAATGCGGTCATTTTTTGAATTTATGAACCAGAAATTGAAAACACCAAATTAGCTCTAATTTTTTGAACCCTATTAAACCACCACAAATAGGCGTGAAAATTAAACCCGAAAAGTACGATCCCTAATTTTAAGTATAATTAGCATCTTATAAATTGATTGAAATACAAAAGACATGCTTATAATTAAAAACTTTGTGAAAAAATGAAGAAATGTTTAGTCCATTGAGGCTTCTTATTAAAAATGCAGACTTTAAGCTAATTCTATTGATATTTTGAGCCTTAACTTCGAAATGTTGATAAACGATTACTTGTCTAATCCGAGCAATCATTTACTTGATGTGATTTAACGCATGATTTTATTATCTTTTACTATAAAATAGAAACCACAAATAGCTATTTTATTATAATGTTTTATTATAATTTGACTTTCAATTAAAAAATAATACAATAATAATCAATTTCGGGAATAAAAGATGGAATTTTGTTTAATTATTAGAGATGGTGTAACTCTGACATCAACTAAAACGCCAACTTTTTCATCAATAAGTAGACGTGTTTATCAGTTTCGAATCCGTGTAAGTTATTTGGATCGCCCTGTAATCGCATTAATAGACCACCAAAGGAAACATAGGCCGCACTAATTGGTGATAAACGGATACAAAATTAGATAATAAAATAAAAACAATTATTTAATTAATACGACTAAAGAATGATAAAACAGCACAATAGACAGCGATAACAAAAAGCAAATGACTCTATTATTAGTTTAAGTGCAATAAAACAATTTTATGCAAAAGATAAAAAGCATAAATATTTCATTAGGGGTAATATGTAGGGGGTGTTAATCAGGAATATTAAGCATTGCCCACAAAATGATTACTATTATATGCAATAAATTAGAATCATGTGATTAAAACGAAATTTAACAAACATTATCATATTATATGTGCGTTAAGTTTTGTGTTTTATTGCAGATGAATGACTGCAAATCTGATGATTCAGTGGTGTCGATATCTGGGCTGTGCGGGTAGTGGTTGTTGAAAGTGTGGAACAACCAAGCTAACCACACTGCCAGATACAAACATCTCTTTAATTCTATTATGAAATTGTAATCTTATTATATTCTTATAATTCACACACTCATACACTTATACATTTATACAGTGCCACTAAATTGTATTTTAATTCAACTTTATTTGTATTTTAAAGGATATATAACTTGTTTATATATTCCTCACTTCAAGTGAAATAAAATTTTATTATTATTATTATTAAATAGCATTCGTTCATCAATTTATTTAATCGATGCTAATTCAGAGATCAATGAATTGATTTGATTCATGAATTTTATTATAATTTTCATATATTTAGTGAAATACCAATATTAATGAGAACCATCGATTCAGTTAAATTATAAATTTATTAATAAAAATTTTATAAAACTTTGACTCATGAAGATTGAATACTTTCGAAATTACAGAATAAACTCATTTAAGTGACAACTTTTACTAAAATTGAATAAATGCTCGATTTGTTTCATAATTAAAAAGAAGTTATTAAAATTTTGTTAATTAAGTGTATGACTTGAAATAATTATATAATAATATTTATATTAAGTCAAAACATATTTGGGTCTTTAATTCATATTTTATCAATAAATTCATTTATTCAAATACCAAAAACAATAGCGAATAAGACTTTTCAAGGAATTAATTATTACAAAACCGATTAAATAATAGTTTTTTTTGTAAACATAAGATTTTATTTATAAGTTAATATTAAAATAATAGACATATTAATGAAAAATTTTATTCGAATTTTATTTACTTATTTAAATCTTATTAAAACGTTTATAAATATGAAAGAGTTCTATAAACTCGAGAGTTTAAAAACAAATATATTTTGTTAAATAAAATAAATCAAAATTGCAAAGGAGTGAGTTGTGTGCGTTGCGAACATCGCTGATATATTGCGCTCCAAATAAATGCATTTACATAGAAAAGTGTGACAAAGAGATGTCAAACCGAAACTGTAAATGCAAACTTGGAACGAAGTTACCAGCGATTCAATTATATTAATATTAATCAAATAGAATTAGCTGAAGTGCAATCAGTGCAATCAGTGCATCACTTTTGGTGCAATTGTTGGGAGAGAGGAGAGAATGAGAAGACATACAAGATGTACAACCGCTACAACTGATGCAATGAATAATTGTTTTCACATTTATGTGATATATTATTAGTGCAAACGTATTGCACGACGTGTTGCATATCCGCTAATTTCTAAGTAACACAAGACAAGCCATCACCCAATTAATTACTTTAGAGCTGGACCTGAAGCAAAACAACTTATTTCATGCGTGATTAGAAAACTAAGTAAAAAACAAGAAACAAGTTTAAAAGATAAAAAAAATAAGAGAATCCAATCTTTTCATTCACAAATACAAACTTAAAACTCAATTCCATGGATAACTACATATAGAGTACAGACGTTATAGTTTTTGCAGGTATTTTGTTATTTAACATATTTTCTAAAAAAATTTATTACAAAATTAAACATTAGAGACCATATGGACTCACATTAGTTAAGCCTAATTTAGTTTTTAAAAATCTCAATTATCTGCAAACACTATAACAAATACTTAAGCTTTTGTTAAAAACTATTTTGAACACAAATGAGAAAATGCGAAAATTAAAGTATGGTTGCAGTCAATAATAGTTAAAACGAAACTGAGATATTTTCGACAGAAAGCAGTGAAACTTGTAGTTAAAATGGATATATGTATTACATTACGAAAGGGCCGCACACAGTGAGAGATAAAAAATATAGTGAATAAACGGTCGCAACACAACTCACATAACTTTTGACAAATAGTTACCAATACTGTAAGCTTTATAAAAATTCAATAGTATTCGACAGTATTATTAGGTTAAGAACATTGAACTTTAAACAAAGTTAACTATTGTTAACTATTAAAGGGGACGCAAATATGGAAAATTGAAACTTCAGAGAGGGAACAACAAATACCATTTTGGAATTCAAGCATAAGCATAATCGCTGCGTCACTTTTTCAACAATATAACGAAGAAAAATGTTTTAGAATCGAATTTCACAAGAAATAATCGAGAAATAAAACAGACGACAAAAAGATTTATGAGCAGTAAAAGCCATCGTTATTACACTATAACTTACATAATATTTTACAAAAATTTTAAATTGTTTAGTTTTAAGATTAACTTTAAGAGTGGATGTTTGGGAAAAAGTGACTAAATTATAGTGTAATAGAGTGATGACATTTGAAAAGAAGGCAACAGATAAACCAAAAGGTGGATCAAGTTTTTGATGACGAACTTCAACTGTTGCCATAGAGACACACTTACGGCAGCATCAGATCAATTGTTATGGACCAAAATGAGACTCAATATAACGAATATAACTAAACGCAAAATGAGCTGAAGTGCAGATGATGAACAGGCGAAGAGATGAAGTGTTGAAGAGGTGCAGATTCAACTGAGATACCACCAGCTGTGTTCACACCATTACAATGCGACACCAGTCAGCACATGAATCACATACATGACCGGTCCCTCACAATGTGAACCCAGAGTGGTACCCAACCAAACACTACACATCGTTATCAGCTCTCAATTATTAAACACTGTTTAACACTATATCTTATTCTTGAGTCACTTTATTCTAAATCATTTGCTTTGCTCTTTGGAAACACAGACTACAGAATTGGGTTTTATTGTACGGCAAACATATTTATTGCAACGAAAATATTTATTTGGAATGTAATTATATCATAAACTCACAGACGAGTTGCTTCGGTCAGGCCGTCGTCGCCTTCAATTCTATAAATCTTTCCGTACATAACATACTCGAAACTGTCGGCTCTCGAAGAAGTTTGTTCATTAGGATTCCATTCACCGTCGTCGGGATAGCCGTCTTCGCGCAGAGTTGAGGCCACCACCAAACGAAACTTATCACCTGAAGTGAGAAACAAAAACAATTAATATTATTAAACAGGTCTTAAGTGAATGCGAGTAAAGCAGAAAAAACTAATAAAAT
Source organism: Nanhermannia comitalis (assembly GCA_034697665.1). Taxonomy (NCBI): domain Eukaryota; kingdom Metazoa; phylum Arthropoda; class Arachnida; order Sarcoptiformes; family Nanhermanniidae; genus Nanhermannia; species Nanhermannia comitalis. The sequence continues at coordinate 10,247 of JAQGAM010000435.1, forward strand.
AAGTTGAAGTAAGTTTAGGATCCCATAAAGATTCCATTATGTGATATGAAAGGCATGCCTACACATGCCAACACATGCCAACACCGATAACACTACTTCACAAACGATGGGACAGCAAATTACTGCACCACTAATATATAGTTGTCTTGTAAACCACTAAAGTGTTGAGCAAATGTTATTTCTGGGATACATCGCTCAAAATTAACTTTACTATTGAAGAGTTACTCATTTATATACTGTAAAAAGTTTGACTACAAAGTTAGGCCACCAGCGGATCATAATATAATTGATAAGAACACAAATATATCAGTTGAATATATTGAAGCAAAGCATGAACAATAAAAACTCAAGTGACACAAAACAATAGTTTCATAGAGAGAGTAGTAAAACAATAGAATATTAGATTGAGGACTACTTAATAAAAAGCACATTATTATCATTATTAACCTATTCCATGATTATCAGCGATTATTATGATCTGGAGTATTAAAATGCTATCAAATATGTTATCAATAGTTATGATTGGAGTAGTGGCAAAGTTTTATTTAACAAATAATAGAAAGCAATGGTAATAAATATGAAACTCTCACCCAAATCCATTGGATATACTTGAATGTTAACATCCAGTATAAGATCCATTTTGAATGATTCACTTTCACAATGCAATCGACTCACTGAAAAAAGAAGACAAAAGAAATTAATCAGACAATAAATGGTGTAATTGAATCAATAGTATTATTGTCTTTCATATCATAATTAACACCTTTTATCGTCAAATAGTTTTTCAAACTTTCAAATATTACGAGGAAAACGCCTTTACTTTAGTAAAAAACTATACAAGTTATTCAAATGAATACAGCATTAGCTCAACAGACGTAAAAGATTGGGTTTTCTTGAATTAATTATTTAGTAAAGGAAACAATATTTCAAACAAATATTTATCAACAAAATAGTTGTAGTTTTGAATCAAAAATCGTAAGTTAAACCAAATTCTCAACACTTAATAATCTTTTATACTTATAAGAAATTAAATATTTTATCTGATAGCAAATAAATTACTTAAAACTTCAATAAAATATATATTAATGTCAAATCAACTTTATTTAAGCTAAAGTTTTTAATTTGTAATTTTTGTGTTTGATTAACTGTAGAGATAATATTGTGTAGATATTGTACAGTTAGAGATATCTCCAAACTCTACTATGTCTTAAAATTAATTGATTCTAACTTTAAGTATATAAAAAAGAGAACTTTTGATTAAAATAAAAGTATGCATCAAATGAGTAGAGATTTATTCAAAAATGTTGCCATCATTTTAATTGTGTTCAGATTGAAATCATTTAATAAACACAATACTCGTATGAGTTTGTGTATGAAGTTGTCTAAAACGCCAATTCAGACAATAAGTGATTTAAAAAATAAAGGAAACAAAAATTGCTGACTCGTCTCGATGACTAACTTTGAATGCGAGTTCTGATATCTAATCAAGTTTTAAACCCGAACTCATGAAGAAACAGTTGCTGAGACAGTTCTCAAGAACAGACTTCAAGGATTCTCAATTCAAATTTAATGCCATTACTTTAATATTGTATTTAGTTTTGTTCTGGTCTTTCATTTGTTCTTGAATTTGAACACAAAAAACCTTCACTTTAGAGTTTGACTGACGTAACACTCAATTCATCGAATGATAGGGTTTGAAACGAGAAGAAAAAAATTAAAATACTTTCAAAGATGTAAAGCTTATAAGTAAGTAAAATGTACTAAAAGGGGAAAAACTACTTTTTGTAGATTATCGCTCACATAATTATTATTATAAGATTTTTCACAATTGCTATTTTTTTATGAAAGAAGTAGTTTTAAACTGTTTGCTACCCTTTGGGGATGGGATGAAATCGTAAATGAAAGTCTCCACTAATATAAAAAGCCCTAACTTTTCAGCTTATTAAAGGATTCGTGTCTTTTTGTCCTTGAATTAAAGTTACCATAACATAGATATTTATATGCCTTTTGAGAAATTTTATACAAGTCCTGCTTTAGTCATTGTAATTGTCAGTCAATTCTATTAAATATTAAAATTATGCTTTATTTTATTGCATAGAAACGCTATTTTGTACTAAATAATTAAGATATCATAACAGATAATAAAAGTACGACTTATACTAATACTTATCGTAAAGAAAAATTGATATCAATATAATGTGGAGAAAAAAACTTTGGTTTAACATTATGTGCAATCAATCAATAAACTCATTGGGAATACTTCTCATGTGAATTCATTGTTTGTGAGCAATTTAACGAGAATTCCAAATATAGCACATCTTTAAAATAAGCGAAAGGCTAAGTCTTTAACTATGTTCTCAGAATGCTTTCGTATTCAGCGATTGGCCAATAAATTAACATAAATTGTATTGCAATTCATACTAAAGTTTAATTCTTGGAAATCATTAAAAACAACAACAAAATGATTGTGTACTATATATTTCATATATATTTCATATATATTTCATATAATTTATAATCGAAAGTAAAGATACAGATATAAACCAATAACCACTTAAACTAGAGGTTCATTTTTTCGAGAGTTTCAACACTAGAGTCTCGACTCTCGAAATACTACTCTCATAAATAAATTCTAAAATTTCGTAAATTTAAATTTATTCAGAATACAGGATAGAGTATTATTGCATATTTACTGTATAGACTTGACTAACATATTAATTATAATATTTAAATATTATAACTTAAAAATTTTAAAAAGGCTAA